>PVJI01006989.1:0-30157 GCA_004026765.1 Micronycteris hirsuta | reverse complement strand
CCTCCTTTTCTCTTGCTGCTTGCAAGATTTTCTCCTTATTCTTAATCTTGGGTAATGTTATTATGATGTGACTTGGTGTGTTCCTCTTTGGGGTTCTCTGAGCTTCTTGGATTTCCAGGAAGCCTATTTCCTTTGCCAGATCTGGGAAGTTCTTCATTATCTGTTCAAAAATACGTTCAATTTCTTGGTCTTCCTCTTGTCCTTCTGGCAGCCCTATGATTTGGATGTTGGGTCGTTTACAAATGTCTCTGAGGTTCCTGAGTCCCTCCTCATTTTTTTGAATTCTTGTTTCTTCCTTCTGGTCCACCCCATTGGTTTGAGACCCAACTTCCTTTTTTTCCCTATTGGTTCCCTGTAAATCTTCCTCCATTATCCTTATCATATTCTTCATTTGTTCAATTATTTGCATCCACCGTTTCTTCCAGTTTTGTTAGCATTTTGATTACTAGCATTTTAAACTGAGCATCTGATAGGTTGACTATGTCATCATCCATTAGTTGTAATTTGTTCTGATCTTTCATTTTGGCCATTTTCATTCTTTTTATCTCGGTGCACTTGTCAGCTCGCCGGTGCCGGCAACCTGGGTCACTTTTTGGGTGACGTTGCCTCTGGGGGCGGGGCCTGGGAGGAAGCAATGGCGACTTCTGATCACCGCGGTCTCCCGTCACTCCTCCGCTCCCCAGTTCCCCACTGCCTTTTCCGCCAGACTCGGCTCTGCTGGCTCCCACTGGCCTCTCTCCGGCAGCGTCACGGGCTTGCGGGATTCACCCATTGTTCGGGGTCACACCCTGTTCAGGTGCTGGCGGCGTGAGGCCCTCCGTGAAAACTGCCTCTCACTCCGCTCCCCTGCTTGGTTCTGCCCCGCTTACCAGCCTGGGTGTTCATCCTCTCCAACCTCCTGCATGTTGGACTTCCCTTCAGTTCCTTTCTGTCCGTTCTGGTTGTTTAATTTTTTGCTACTGCATTCGTTGTTTAGACACTCTGGATGTGCGGGTGGCGAGTACGTCCACCTACACCACCATCTTGGTGGAAGTCCCTTATATTTAAATCTTTTATCCACCTTGAATTTGTTTTTGTGTATGGTGTAAGTTGGTGGTCGAGTTTCAGTTTTTTGCATGTAGCTGTCCAGATTTCCCAATACCATTTGTTGAAGAGGCTATTTTTACTCCATTTTATGCTTCTGCCCTCTTTGTCGAAAATTAACTGCCAATAGAGACTTGGGTTTATTTCTGGACTCTCTGTTATGTTCCATTGGTCTATCTGGTTTTTTTTTTTTTGTTTGTTTGTTTGTTTGTTTGTTTTGCCCATACCAGGCTGTTTTGATTACAGTGGTCTTGTAATACAGTTTGATATCAGGTATTGTGATCCCTCCTACTTTGCTCTTCTTTCTCAAAATTGTAGCTGATATTCAGGGTCATTTATGGTTCCATATAAATTTTTGAAGTGTTTGTTCTATATCGGTGAAATATGCCATTGGTACTTTGATAGGGATTGCATTGAATCTATAAATTGCTTTGGGTAGTATGGACATTTTGATGATGTTGATTCTTCTGATCCATGAGCACGGTATATGTTTCCATTTGTTTGTGTCTTCCCTGATTTCTTTTTTCAGTGTTGTGTAGTTTTCTGAGTACAGGTCTTTTACCTCCTTGGTTAGGTTTATTCCTAGGTATTTTATTTTATTTTTTTGTTGCTATATCAAATGAGTTTTTTTTCCTGATTTGTGTTTCTGATGTTTCATCATTGGTGTACAAAAATGCCTTTGACTTCTGGATATTGACTTTGTATCCTGCTTTTTTGCCAAATTTATTTATTAGGTCATATAGTTTTTTGGCAGAGTCTGTAGGATTTTCTATGTACACTATCATGTCATCTGCAAACAACGACAGTTTTGTTTCTTCCTTTCCAATTTGGATGCCTTTTATTTCCTTTTCTTGTCTAATTGCTGTGGCTAAAACTTCCAGTACTATGTTGAATAGAACCTTGTCTTGTTCCTGATCTTAGTGGGAAAGATTTTAGTTTTTGCCCATTGAGTATGATGTTGGCTATTGGTCTCTCATATATGGCCTTTCTTATGTTGAGGAATGCTCCCTCTATTCCCACTTTGCTAGTGATTTTTATCATAAATGGGTGCTGTACCTTATCAAATGCTTTTTCTGAATCTATTGATATGATCATGTGATTTTTATCTTAGCTTTGTTTATGTGATGTATTACATTTATTGATTTGCAAATATTGTACCATCCTTGCATCCCTGGGATGAGTCCCACTTGGTCATGGTGAATGATCTTTTTAATGTATTGCTGGATGCGGTTAGCCAATATTTTGTTGAGGATTTAGGCGTCTATGTTCATCAGCGATATTGGCCTGAAGTTTTCTTTCTTTGTTGTTTCTTTATCTGGTTTTGGGATTAGAATGATGCTGGCTTCATAAAAAGAGTTTGAGAATCTTCCATCATTTTGGTTGTTTTGGAATAGTCTGTGAAGGATAGGGGTTAGCTCTTCCTTGAATGCTTTGTAGAATTCTCCTGTGAAACCATCTGGTTCAGGGCTTTTGTGTGTTGGGAGTTTTTTGATTACTGCTTCAATTTCATCTGCTGTTATTGATCTATTCAGGCTTTCTGCTTCTTCATTGAGTTTTGGAAGATTATATTTTTCTAGAAATTTGTCCATTTCACCTAGGTTTTCAAATTTCTTGGCATACAGTTCTTTGTTGTAGTTCCTTACAATCCTTTGTATTTCTGTGGTATCAGTTGTAATATCTCCTCATTCATTTCTGATTGTGTTTATTTGGGCCCTCTCTTTTTTTTTCTTAATGAGCCTGCTTAAAGGCTTGTCGATTTTGCTTATCTTTTCAAAGAACCAGCTCCTGGATTCATTGATCCTTAGAATTGTGCTTTTAGTCTCTATGTCATTTAATTCTGCTCTGATCTTGGTTTTTCCTTCCTTCTACTTGCTCTGGGCTATCTTTGTTGTTTTTCCTTGAATTATTGTAGGTGTAGAGTTAGGTTGTTTGTTTGAAATGTTTCTATCTTTTTTAGGTAGGCCTGTATCACTATGAACTTCCCTCTCAGGACTGCCTTTACTGTGTCCCATAAGTTTTGGGTTGTTGTGAGTTCATTTTCATTTGTTTTGAGAAACTTTTTGATTTCTTCCCTAATCTCATTCTTGACCATTCGTTGTTTAATAGCATGCTATTCAATCTCCATGATTTTGAGTGTTTTGGGGTTTTTTCCTTGGGGTTGGTTTCTAGTTTCAATCCCTTGTGGTCAGAGAAAATGCTTGATATGATTTCAGTTTTCTTGAATTTGTTGAGGCTTGTTTTGTGTCGCATCGTGTGGTCTATCTTTGAAAATGTTCCATGTGCATTTGAAAAGAATGTGTATTTAGCTTCTTTGGGGTGAAAGGCTCTCTATATATCAGTTAAGTCCATTTCATCTAGGGCATTGTTCAATGCCACAATATCTTTGTTGATATTTTATTTAGAAGATCTCTCCATTTTTGACAGTGGGGTGTTAAAATCCCCTACTATAATTGTGTTGCTGTCAATATCTTTCTTGAAGTCCTCCAAGATTTTCTTTATGTATTTGGGTGCTCCTATGTTGGGTGCATATATATTTACAATGTTTATGTCTTCTTGGTGGATTCTTCCCTTGAGTATTATGAAGTATCCTTCTGGGTCTCTCTTTATGGCCCTTTTTTTGAAGTCTATTTTGTCTGATATGCGTATTGCTACCCCAGCTTTTTTCTTCTCCTGTCCATTTTCTTGGAAAATTTGTTTCCAGCCCTTCACTTTCAGTCTGTGTAGGTCTTTTGTCCTGAGGTGGGTCTCTTGTAGGCGGCATATGTGTGGGTCATGCTTTCTTAACCATTCAGCTATTCTATGTCTTTTGATTGGAGCATTTAATCCATTTACATTTAAGGTTATTATTGATAGGTACTTATTCACTGCCATGTTTTTGTACCCATATTCCCCTCTCTCTCTCTCTCTCTCTGTCTCTTTTCCTTCCTTTCCTTAAAGCAGTCTCTTTAGCATCTCTTGCAGAAATGGTTTGGTGGATGTGTATTCTTTTAGACTTCTTTTGTCTGGGAAGCTCCTTATTTGGCCTTCTATCTTGATTGAGAGCCTTGCTTAGTAAAGTAAAATTGGTTGCAGGCCTCTGGTTCTCGTTACTTGGAATATTTCTTGCCATTCTCTTCTGGCTTGGAGTGTTTCCATTGAGAAGTCAGCTGCTAACCTTCTCGGGGCTCCCTTGTATGTTACTTCCTGTTTCTCCCTTGCTGCTTTTAAGATTCTCTCTTTATTTTGGAATTTTGCCATTTTAATTATAATGTGTCTTAAAGTGGGCCTCTTTCAGTTCCTTTTGATTGGGACTCTCTGTGTTTCCTGGATTTGTGTGGCTTTTTCTCTTATCAGATTAGGGAAGTTTTCCATCATTACTTTTCAACCAGGTTTTCTATCCCTTGCTCTTCTTCTTCTCCTTCTGATATCCCTATTATACAGATGTTGTTACATTTCATGTTGTCCTGCATTTCCCTTAACCCCTCTTCATTCTTTCTGAGCCTCTTTTCCTTTTCTTGCTCTTTCTGGGTGTTTTTTTCTACCTTGTCCTCTAGCTCGCTGATCTGATCCTCTGCTTTCAATTCCTTCTACTGTGTTCTTCAGTTCAGAAATTGTATTCTTCATTTCCTCTTGGCCCTTGTTGATAGTTTCTATTTCCTTTTTCATGTTGATATAGTTTACAGTGAGTTCATTGTAGTTTCCCTGTAGTTTCTGGTAATTCTCTGTGAGCTCATTGAGCTTCCTGATAACCAATGCTTTGAACTCAGTATCTGATAGTTGACTTGCCTCTATTTCATTTATCATTCTTTCTGGGGATTCCTCCTTCCCTTTCATTTGGGGATTGTTTCTTCGTCTTCCCACTGTTTGTGAGAATCTTCTTGTTAGCCTCTATTTCTTAAATTGATGTGTTCTGACTCCCTGGGTTTATGGTATAAACTTCTATGGTAGAATACCTGCAAGATTCAGTTGTGTAGTCTCCTTAATCTCCTGAGCTCTCTGGTCTTGGACTGCCATTTATGTTGGCTCTCTGTATTTCTTTGTGTTTTGATTGTTGTTGGGTTTTTCTTTGGGTGGGTCCTTTCCTCCAGCTGGTTAACTGAGGGTCACTCCGTCTACCACACCTTGTATTCTGTTGTGCAGGTGTGGACAGGTTGTGTTGAAGCTGATTCTTCTGTGTGAACAAGGTTTTGAGGCTTCTCTCTCACTCTTGTGCAGTTGTGTGGGTAATTTTTCCACCAATTGGTTGTATTTCCAGGTTGGTCCTGGATTGAGGTTAGTGTGGATTCCACTTCCTCCTTCACCTTCTTCCATTGCTTTCTGTTGGTGGTTCCTTTGTTGGTGGATTTCCTCTTTCAGCAAGTGCACTAGTGTTCACCACTTCACCTTGCAAGTTCTCTGGAGTAGCAAAGTGAAATTTGTGTCACTCTCTGTTTTTTGGGATGACCCCTGTTTGGGTCTAACTCTGGTCTTTTTACAGCTCCAGGTTTTAATGTCTCACCTTGGGAAAACAAGAGGGAAAAAAAGGGGGAAGGAAGGAAGGGAGATGGAGTAAAAAAAGGAAAGGAAAGGAAAGGAAAAAGGAAGGAAGGAAGGAAGGAAGGAAGGAAGAAGGAGTGAAGAAAAAAGAAGGAAAGAAAAGAAGAAGGAATTAAAAAACTTTTTAAATTAAAAAATACATAAAATAAATAAAAGAAGGAAGGAACAAGGAATGATAAAGGAAAGGGAGGAAGAAGGAATAAAAAAAGAAAGAAGGACAGAAAGGAAGAAGGAATTAAAAAAAAAAAAGCCTTCTGCTGGCTTTAAACCAGCGGGGCCTGTTCTGGTCTTCCTGGCTGCGTCAGGCTGGGAAGGTATTAGTTTTGCTTT
Organism: Micronycteris hirsuta; assembly: GCA_004026765.1. Lineage (NCBI taxonomy): Eukaryota > Metazoa > Chordata > Mammalia > Chiroptera > Phyllostomidae > Micronycteris > Micronycteris hirsuta. The sequence continues at coordinate 24,229 of PVJI01006989.1, read as the reverse complement.
ACTCCCTTCCTGAGATCTTCACTATTGTCCAGCCTCCAGCCCAGTTCCTAGGTGCCCTTCTGTGCCCAGCCTAGGCCTTTAGTCTACCAGTTTGCTGTCCTTCAGGTGCACCAATTAGGGGCAACTCACACACCGCCTTCTTGCTCTTTGCTGACCTAGACACTAAGGAGTCTCAGCTCCCCACTGAGTCAAGTCTTTCCGAGGACCTGGAAGGTGCCAGACCTGGGTCTGCAGCCCACCCTGGTCCCCACACTGGTCCCGGGGACCTTATTGTCCCAAAGCACTCTCCTTACCGTTCGATCATTTAATGTCCCCCATAATTCTGGTCTCCAATGTTCGTATGTGCTGGAATACCGTTGGCTATTCGCTCTGTTCCTCAGAAGATCGGCTAGGTGTTTCACGAGTGGGCAGGGGGAAGTGGACTCCGCTCCCAACTATCTTGCCGCCATCTTTTCCCATGATTCTTACATTCTTACTTAGTTGCTTTTACCTTATTTTATGATGAGTGTAGCAGTGAAGAGAGCACAGGTTTTTGAGTCAAACATGTTGGATTTCATGTTTAAGTTCTGCCTCTAAATAGTTTTATGAACAGGGCAAATTACTCAATATTTCTCAACCTCAGTTTCCTCATCTATACAAAAGGAAGCAATAATACTCTCTACCTCTTTTGTCAGCCATAAAAATAAAACAATGTAATGAAATGTAAACCTTTCATCTAGTGCTTAATGCATGACACATGTAAATTGTTGTTATTATTATGTTGTCTAATTGATCATCACTGAATCACAACTGCAAAAAAGTGTTACAGGAAAAAAACACCTCTAACTGAAAGCTTTAACAACCATGTGCAGAGCACCAACCAGAAGCACGTTTTCAGCAACATGGTGAAGGTCATTGACATTGCTGATGGCCACCAGAATGTGCCTTGAACAGTCAGTTTTCAGGTTCTTTCCAGCACTCTGAGTGTGCTACCTTCTCTTTTTCCTTTGGGTGATAAGTACCCTTGTGTATTGTTGCTTTCCTCATTTCAAAACTGTCAGATTCTCTACTTATAGAGATGACCATTGGCCATAAAAATCTTGGATCTTTCCCTCTACCTAGTTTTCAGCTGGTGGTAGTGAAGAGGGTTCCCCTCAAAGAGATCAGTATTGACCCTGCCAGATCTTCGGCTACATGGCCCCATTCCGTTCTCAACCCTTCTGACTACTGTTTTATGATTTTTTTCACTTCAGATCTCTCTTTGATTTTCCCAAGCCATGTTTCTGTATTTCTCACCAACCTGAGTATACCCTACTCTTAAGTCCACGTTTTCCTCAATCATACCCTAGAAGTTGCTATTACAAATAATGGCACCCCTCCAAAACTCAGTTTTAAGCATCCTGTTCTTTAACAACCATCCTTTATATGTCCATAACTAATATACACTAGTTAACAACAAATCCAACAACTCTTCAACCTCACCAGGACTTCTAATCCACTAACCGTAACAATTTTCCTCTGCCACCTCTATGTCCTCATTTTCACCTTGAATTCAATTTTACATTGCACTCTTGGCATATAACCTCAACAATGTGCTCTGAGTCCATCTCATCTGCGGGAAAAACTCGTGGACTTTCGTTGAAGAATATAGTGGAAAAGAAACAGCTTCACTGTCTGCCTCTTGTAAATTTATGACCACACACCTTAATGTAGACATCACAATGGCACTTTTAATCACATGAACTAACCTCCTATGCCTTTCTGATATCATCTCCCACTACCCTCCCTCAATCCCTTGAACATAATTTTGTTCTTGTTTCTGGGGCTTTTACTGCTATTTCTTCCACTAGGATGTTTTCCTTAGTTACTTGCTACCCCCGCCACCATATTTTTGTGCCTCTCTAAATACCAGAGAAGTTGTCCTCTACCATTCTATCTGAAATAGCACTCCAGCCAATTTGTATTCCCTTACCACCTAATTTATATATATATATTTTATGTTTAAAGACTTAATATCTCTCTTGTCCACTGGAAAGTAGTCTATGAGAGTAGTGTTATGTATGGTTCACTGTTATTCTTTCATTTTATGTGTGGCATGTGCTAAATATTCAAAAATACTTGATTAATACATGAATGAATGCATGAAATATTGAGGCCATGGCTGATATGAACATGATATTCACAGTTTCAAATTTTAATTTCTAGTGATACCTATGTGATTACCAACCTACAGAAGTATCTATGAAGAATGTAATTTTCCCAACTGATTTGCATGGTCCTTTTTTTATGAAATTGGAAAGTACCATTATCTGCTTGTATTTATTATACAGATATAGAAGGGTGTATGAGAAAGTATTTGTGACAGTTGAGAAAAGTGGATCTTAAGTTTTAAATTCTCATTTTCTATTGTGGTAAAATATGAAAACATAAAATTTACCATCGTAGCCATTTTTAAGTATACAGTTCAGTGGCATTAAGTATACAGTTCAGTGGCATAAATAATAATTCTCCATTTTCCTCTTCCCCCAGCCCTTGGAAATCACCATTCCACTTGCAGTCTCTATGATTTTGACTACTCTAAGTAACATATAAATGGAATCACCAGTATTTGTCTTTTTGTGACTAGCTTATTTCACTGAGGATAATGTCCTCTCATTTCATCCATGTTGTAACATGTCAGAATTTCCTTCTTTAAAAATGCTGAACAATATTTCATTGTATGTATATACCACATTTTACTTATCCATTCATATGCTGATAAATATTTGGCCTCCTTCCATGTTTTAGCTCTTGTGAATAATGCTGTTATAAAACATGGGTATACAAATGGCCCTGCTTTCAATTTGAGGTCAGTCCGGAAAAAGTCCAGCCATTGTTAGTATAACGAGAACAGTTTGCATGACGTCAGTGTAACCTGGCAGCCAAGGAGAGTGGATTGGAATGCACATATGTGAACAATTACAACTGCACTGTGCTAGTCAGTTGGGGCAGTAGACACCATTTAGTGAGCATGTATACTGTGTGGCTATTGCATTCAAAATAACTGAGTAAGTAGAGCAATGAGTCCATATCAAATTTTGCATTAAGCTTGAACGTTCCTCCATGGAAACTATTAGGATGATTCAGAAGGCTGCAGATATGGAAAACTGGTGATTGGCAGCTTCATCACAACAACATGCTCACTCATGCATTGCATCTTGTGCAGAGATTTTGGGGGAAATATCAAATCACCCACATGACTCAGCCCCCCTACAGCCAAGATTTGGCACCCTGTGACTTCTGGCTCCTTCTGAAACTAAAATAACCCTTGAAAAGGAAGAGATTTCAGTCCATTGTTGAGATTCAGGAAAATACGACAGGGCAGCTGATGGCAATTGGGAGAATTGTGTGAGATCGCGAGGTGCCTACTTTGAAGAAAACAGAGGTGTCATTGTCCTCTGTGCAATGTTTGTATCTTGTGTCTTCTTCAATAAAAGTCTCTTTTTCATAGTATGTGGCTGGATACTTTCTGGACAGACCTCATTGTATAACCAGAAGTGGACTTGCTGGATCATGGGGTAATTCGAAGTTTAATTTTTTGAGGAACTGCTACTGTTTTCTGAAGTGGCTGTATCATTTTACATACCCACCAGAAGTGCATGAGTGTTCCGATTTTTTCATATTCTTGCCAACACTTACTATTTTCTGTTTCTGTTTTTGATAATCCTAATACATGTGAGATGGTATCACACTATGATTAGTCACATTGAGCATCTTCTCATGACTATTGTATGTCTTTTTTTGAGAAATGTCTAAGTCCTTTCCCCACTTTTTAATAAGGTTGTTTTATTGTTGTTGAATTTGGGGATCTCTATATATTCTGGATATTGATTCATTATCAGGTATATGATGTACAAATGTTATCTCATATTCTGGGGGTTTACTTTTTTACTTTTGATACAGAAAGTTTTTAAATTTTTGTGAAGCCCTACTTGTCTATTTTTTTTTCTTTTGTTGCCTATATCTTTGGTGTCATATGAAAGAAATCATTGCCAAATCCAATGTCCTGACAATTTTGGATTATGAATTCATCTAAGAGTTTTATAGCTTTAACTTTTAAATTTAGATGTTTGATCAGTTTTGAGTTAATTTTTGCATATGGTGTTAAGTAAGGGATCAGCTTTACCCTTTTGCATGTAGATTTCCAGTGTTCCTAGAAGCATTAGTTGAAATAATTGTCCTTTTCCCATTCAATGACCTTGGCACTCCTGTCAAAAATTATTTTCCATACATCGTAGGGTTTATTTCTGGACTTTCTGTTCTATTCCGTATCCATCTATATATACATCATTGTATGTATCCATCATTATGCCAGTACTGTACTGCTTTGATTGCTATAGCTTTGTAGTAAGTTTTAAAATAAGAATGTGTGAGTTCTCCAGTTTTGTTCCTCTTCAAAATAGTTTGGCTACTCAGACTCTCTTGAGATTTCATATGATTTTTAAGATGGGTTTTTCTCCTTCTGAAAAAACCTCATTGGGCTTTTGATAAGAATTGCATTGAACTGGTAGATAAATTTGGGTAGTATTGGCATCTTAACAATATTAAGTCTTCCAATCAATGAACATTGGATATGTTTCTATTTATTTATGCCTTCTTTAATTTCTTTCAGCAATGTTTTGTACTTTTTGTTTATAAGTCTTTTACCTCCACTAACTTCTAAGTATTTTATTCTTTTTAGTGCTCTATTAAATAGAATTGATTTCTTCATTTCTGTTTGGGATTGTGTAATGTATAAAAATGAAACTGATTTTTGGCATTAACTTTGGATCCTGCTACTTACTGTTCCAACAATATATTTGAGGAAACTTTAGGATTTTTTACATATAAGATCATATCTGAAACAGAGATAATTTTACCTCTTCCTTTCTAATTTGCATGCCTTTTTTTCTTTTTCTTGTCTTATTACTCTGGCTAGAACTTCTAGTACTACATGGAGTAGAAGTGGCAAAAATGGGTATCCTTGCCTTTTCCTGATCTTATAAGAAAAGCTTTTAGTCCTCCACAATTGGGTATGATATTCACTATAGGATTTTTTTATTAGTTTTTAAGGATTTTATTTATTTTTAGAGAGAGGAGTAGGGAGGGAGAAAGAGAGGAAGAAAACTATTTATGTGCAAGAGAAACATTGATCAGTTGCCTCTTACACACCCCGAGCTGGAGACATGGCCTACAACCCAGGCTCGTGCCCTGACAGGGAATCAAACCTGCAACCTTTTGGCTTGTGGGATGACGCCCAACCCACTGAGCCACACCAGTCAGGGTTACTGTAGGATTGTTATATATGTTGAGGTAGTTTCTTTTTTCCTAGCTTGTTGGGTGTTTTTATCACGAAATAGTATTGAATTTTGCAAAATGTTTTTTCTACATTAATTGAGATGATCATGTGGCTTTTTCCTTTATTATGTTAATATGGTGTATGACATTGATCAAAATTTGTATGATGAGTTATTCTTGCATTCTAGGTATGAATGTCACTTAGATGAATAATCCTTTTAAGATGCTGGTGAATTCAGTTTGCTAGTATTTTTTTTGAGGATTTTTGTATCATTGTTCATTAGGGATATAGGTCTGTAGTTTTCTTTTCTTATAGTGTCTTTGTCTGGCTTTCATATCAGAGAACTAGTAGCATCAAAAAAGTGAATTAGGATGTCTTCCTAATATATATATATATATCTCCCTCTTAATATATTTTTTTAAGTTTGAGAAGAATTGGTGTTAGTTCTTCTTTAGGTGTTTGGTAAAACTCACTAGTGAAGCCACCAGGTCCAGTACTTTTCTTTGTTGTGAGATATTTTATTACTAATTCAATCTCCTTACTAATTATAGATCTATTTAGATTTTCTGTTTCTTTGTAATTTAGTCATGGTAGTTCATGTGTTTCTAGGAATTTGTCCATTTATTATGAAATACACAATTTGTTGGTGTACAATTGTTATAGCACTCTCTCTTATAATGCTTTTTATTTCCATAGAATTAGTAGTAATAGTCTCACTTTCATTTCTGATTTTTAGAGATTTTATTTATTTTTAGAAAGAGGGGAAGAGAAGGAGAAAGAGAGGAAGAGAAACATCAATGTGTGATTTCCTCTCACACACCCCTAGCTGAGGACCTGACCTGCAACCCAGGCAGGTGCCCTGACTGGGAATTGAACCAGTGACCCTTTGGTTCACAAGTCCATGCTCAATCCACTGACCTGCACCAGCCTGGGCTGAATTTAACATTTTTTAATCTTCTTTTCTCTTAGTCCATGTAACTAAAAGTTTGTTATCTTTTTAAGGAACCAACTTTTGGGCCTGGCTGGTGTAGCTCAGTGGATTGAGCACGGGCTGGGAACCAGAGGGTCCCAGTTCGATTCCCAGTCAGGGCACATGCCTGGGTTGCAGGCTAGGTCCCCAGTGGGGGCCATGTGAGGAGCAACCATACATTGCTGTTTCTCTCCTTCTCTGTCTCCCTCCCTTTCCCTCTGTCTAAAAATAAATAAATAAAATCTTAAAAAAAAAAAGGAACCAACTTTTGGGTTTATTCATTTTTTTCTATTGTTTTCTATTCTTCATTTTATTTTTCTCTGCTTTAATCTTTATTTCCTTTTCTCTTCTAGCTTTGGGATTTGTTTTTCTTTTTTGTTGTTGTTTGTTTGTTTCTAGTTCCTTAAGTTGTAAAGTTAGGTTATTGACATGAAATTTTTCTTAAGGTAAATGTCTATAGCTGTAAATTTTCCTTAGCATCACTTTTACTTCATTACATAAGTTTTGGTATGTTGTGTTTTTGTTTTCATTTGACTATAAGTACTTTCTAATTTCTTTTATGATTATTTTATTTTTATTTTTTTAAAGATTTTATTTATTTATTTTTAGAGAGAGGAGAAGGGAGGGAGAAAGAGCAAAAGAAGACACCAGCTGGGTCTTTTATGATTTTTTTAAAAGTGTATTTTTTAACAAACAAACAAACTCATAGATAGAGATAACAGAATTATGGTTACCACAGGGGAAGGTAAGTGGGGGTAGGATTAAGAGGGTAAAGGGGGTCAAATATATGATGACAGAGATTAGACTTTGGGTGGTGAGCACACAATGTAATATACAGATGTTGTATTATAAAATTGTACACCTGAACTTTATATCATGTTATTAACTAATGTTACCCCAATGAAAATAAATAAAGCATCTTGTTTAATTTCCACAATTGTGTGTATTATCCACTTTTCTCTTTGCTATTGATTTCTGACTTTATCCTATTGTGGTCAGAGGAGAGTTTTTGTATCATATCTATCTACTTAAATCTACTGCGACTTAATTTATGGCTTAACATATGGTTATACTGGAAAATATCCCACAGGCACTTGAGAAGAATGTGTATTCTGTTGGCTAGAGTATTCTGTATGTGTCTGATATATCTGGTTGGATTATTGTGTTGTTCAGGTCCTTTCTATACATATTTTTTTTTCTGTCTGGTTGTTCCATCCATTATTAAAAGTAAGATATCGAAGTCTCCAATTTTTGTTTTAGAAGTGTCCATTTCTCCCTTTTGATCTGTCAAAATTTTGGGTACATTTTGATGGTCTGTTATGGTAAATGTTTATAATTGCTATATTTTCATACTACATTGAAACTTTTCAAACATACAATATCCTCCTACAGCTCTTGTAACCTTTTTTGTTTCAAAGTTTATTTTCTCTGATACTGTATGTTTATACTCTGTATGAATTAACTTTAATTTTTTAAGATTTTATTTATTTATTTTTACAGGGAGAGGAGGAGAGAGAGGAAGAGAGGGAGAGAAACATCAATGTATGGTTGACTCTTATGTGCCCCCCTCAACTGGGAGCCCAGCCCACAACTCAGGCATATGCCCTGACTGGGAATCAAACTGGCGAGTCTTTGGTTTGCAGGCTGGCGGCACTCAATCCAATGAGCCACACTAGCCAGGGGCTAATATGCAAGGTAACTTTAACATCTCGATAGATAGATAGATAGATAGATAGATAGATAGATAGATAGATAGATAAATAGATAGATATCTCTATATATGTATATATATATATATAAAATCTTATACATACATACATATATATACATATGTGTCATTATAGATCGTTCTGCTTAATGGCTCCATGCTGTCATAATTTATGGAATGAATAAATGGATATGCCATGATTTATTTACCTATTTATTCTTCTACTGCTGATTTTTACTTTCTAGAGAATCATAGACAAAATTTTCAATTTGCATTTCTGCCCTTTCCCTCAGACCAATCAGTATAGGAACAAGGAAACAACAATAAAGAAAGAGAATCTCTAGCTTTTCTCTTGCAGACTCTGCTGATACAGAGTTAACTGTGGAAGGGTTTATTCCTTAAAAAACTTGCAATTTCTTAACGGCCAAGACATATAAGCAAATAATTATATTAAAAAGTGATAAGTACTGTGATGAAATTTCACTCAAAAGGCTGTTAGAGCCTAAAAGAGGAAGAGGTTTCTTTTTCTGCTTTTGCAGACTTGGTACATTTTCAGATAGATGACATTTGGGTTATACTTGATGGATAAAGTGGAATAGAGTAGAGTAAATGGGAAGGGCATTAGAATGTATGGTAGCATGTGAAAAAAAGAGAACTGATTTCCTGGTAGTCACAATTTAAGCCCATGTTTTATGGAGTTATTGAGGTCATTCTGATGGGCCATTGAAGACAATTACATGAGAGTAAAAGTAAAGAGAGGGGAGAGTAGAAAGTAAGTGGCTTTGGGCAGGTGACAGAGAAAGATGGAGGCAGAAGACAGGGAGAAGGTAATCTGTGTGCTTAGGACCATAAACTGGGAACAGTTTTTTAGAGCTAGGGTCCTTTGCCTAGGGAATGAGGAGAGTGGGCTAAGTTGGAGCATCATGGGGGAGTGCAGGATCAGTGTGGGCATCAGTCAAGTGCCTACCATGTCTTCATGTGAGTGAGGTCCTTTTCGATCAACAATCTCAACAATTTACCACTCCTCTATGTTCTTTTTTTTTTTTCTGGGGGTGGACATCCACTCAACACCTGGAGTCTTTTCTCTGTGATAGTCCAGCTTTTCTGTAAGATAAATTTTCCAGATAGTGGTCCTCAGCACAGTCAGAAAGCTGAAGAAGAGCCCTGGGCATCTACTGAAGTGTCAGGAGAAAGCTCTATACCTGCATGAAGTGACCATGTAGAAGTACCCAGGGTGAGACAGTAGGGCACCAATAGCACTGCTATGCACATTGAGCATCTTTTTAAATGTGCATACATTCTCATTAATCCTGACAACAAACTTACACAGTGGAAATTAGTATTCTCATTTTATAAGCAAGGATACTAAGGCTCAATAAGGTTAAGTTCTTTGTCCAAAGCAAGGTTTGTTTGTTTGTTTTCTTTTTTTCTGTGACTGTGTTTTGCCTTACTAAAAGATTTTACTCTTACAGAGGGCGTGATATCTTATTCATGTTGTATGTCTGATTGTATCTCGTACAAATGCTTTTAAATAGCAGGAAAATGTAATGTGTGGGTAAGATGGTCGTATTAGAAACAGTCAGATTTGAGTTCAAATCCAGATTCTGCTAATTTCTATCAGTGAAACCTGGGCAAATTACTTTTACTTTATGAGCCTCAATTTCTTCATCTGTCTTGAAAAGTTTTAATACCTCCCACATAGTTGTGAGGAATAAATGAGATAATATATGAAAATCAATTAGCCTACTGTCTGTACACGGTCAGTATATAGTTATAATCACTATTCTAAGTTACTTACTAAATATTTTTAAATGAAAATGTCACTTGCCCATGAAGAAAGATAATGTTTTGTATAAGAGTTACTTTCAATTTCAACAAAACATCATCTGATGTAATGATGTGGGAATCAGCGTGGTTTAGGTCTATAGAATGGCATTTGGCCATCTGCAAGAAGGAAATCAATCTCTTTCCAGCTTTGAGAGTTCTGTTTACAAACCATTTAAGAGGTAACTGTTGTGGTTTATATCTTAAGTGACATCAGGGATGAATGTAGGGGATTTGAGGGACTTTCCAGCTGCTGATGGCTGACTGGAGAGACAATAACCAGGAAACCTTTCATTCTGATGAACATAGAAAAAGGGTGTTCTTTATATTGTATACCCAAATCTTTTCATGAAATTGCCTCTTGTAGATATTATAATCCTCACAGATGCTTTAATAGTGTATAAAATATAGTAATGTGAAACAGAACAAAAACAAAACAAAAACCAAAGATCCCTAATTTCCCCAAAGATCAGCCTTAGACAAATGTCTTTCACAGCACTTCCTTTTCTCACTCCTACCTTACATTCCAGAGCAGCTAATATTTTTTTTACTCCTATGACCACCCAAAGAACAAAGATAATCATGGGATACTTTACACTGCAGATGGCTTAACAGCAGAGAGTAATCGCTGCTCCAACAGCATCTTATTTCTACTTCCATCCAGAAGGGATTGTCTTAGCGACCACTATGTAACATGAAACAAGAGTATAATTGGAAAAAATCTAATAAGTAGAGAAGAAATATCAGCCACTATCTTTTTCTTGAAGAGTACTCTCCATTGAAAAGGAGCTCTGCCTTCATTGAATTTTTAAGCCTAGTTTGTAAATACATTAACTTCTACTTCTTCCCAGCTAGTAGTATTCATTAGTAATTACATTTTCAAATCATTTTTTTCTAAGTAGTGCAAATAATAGAAGTTATAGAGATATTACTGTAATTGGAGAAAATCAAAAAGGCCGGCAACTTCCACAGTAGCATGATTACTTCTGAGTTAGGTAACCGATGCTGTCTGCATCCCCGCCGCGCCCAGGACACCTGTTAGTCTCCAACGGACCACACGGCGGTCACCCTGACTGAGGTGGTTTCTATACGGACATATGAGTAGGCTACTCATGAAGACTTGAATAACAACAATTTTGATTTTAATCTGACTGCTTTCTAAAAACTAACTGTTTAAGTGCCTTATATGGATATCTTCATAAGAACACTTTGAGGGAAGTAGAATTAATTTTACTTCCATTGTACAGAAAGGAACCTGCAGTTTAGACAGTTTAGATATTTTGCCAGTGGTCTAGAAGGAGCTTTGGTATGGGGATTCTCTGCTAATAATTTCCTGTTTCCTGACTTCCCTGTGTCTCCTTTGCATCTAAGGTAAACTGGGTGTATCATTCTTCTTTGCTCAGTGCAAGAGCTCATTTATAGAATGAATCGACATGATTCACTATAATTGTCTCTACAGCTCTCATCACTGCCTCCCTAACAAGCCCAAATGAGCATTCCACACTAACTGTGGTTTTGATTATTCTATTTGTGCTTAGTCCCACTGACCCACATACTACTCTAGCAGGATTCACATCATATGGCTCATTATATAATTGAATTTAGTGTTCATGATATTTGGAGCCAGGAAAACAGCATTCCGGGTGGCAGGCCAAATGAAGCTTTTCTCCTGGTACGGAGTGGGTAAATTGTAGAGTTTGAAGACAGGACTTTTAAATTTTGATTTAAAGAGATTATTGGCTTCTTGGGACATGGCCTTGGGCCAGGAATCACTGCTGTAAAACATTTGAAAAAAATGAGGATGCTTGCATAAAGAATTTAACAGTGTTCCCCATGTGCTTCTACATACCACTGTTCGGAGAGTGTGATTGGCTTTGGGAAAAAGAATATAACCTCTCCTGGAGGTGTATTAGCCATGTGCAGTATCACGCAGGCTGCCACTTCTAGGTCTGTGCTCTTTACACCAAGGCATGTCAGGACTATTAGAGAGACTTGGTAGTGGTAACATAAGGGGAAATGATGGGGCATATTTTTAGTTTGGGTTGCTGGGTCTCTAAGGGAACTAGGCAAGCAGTTTATAAAAATGCTAAATAATAAGACCTTTTCTGTAAATAGGACATCAGTGCAATGGTATTTAGTTTGTTCAAGCACTCATACCAGGGACTATGTTGAAATTACATTAAAGCAAGATGTGTTCCCTCCACTTTGCTAAGAGTCATAAATCTAAAATAAAAGTCCCTACAGTGGAGACAAAATAGTACATTGCAATACCATTGAATACAAGGAGGTTCTTTTGAAGACAATGATGAACAAATGTATGATTGAAAAATATTTTGAATTCTAAAAAGGTGGCTAGAACAATTTTTAAGCTCCAAATCAAATTGACACTTAAATTGCTATTGGGCAATATTCATGAAAATCAGCATGGATGATAGGAAGGTGACTGTGTGAACATTGTATGAATGTTACAGAAGGAGTCATGATGAGGCACAGGGCTGGGCTGGGGAAAGCATTTCTTATGGGAGTAGTAAATCATCCATCCAAGTGTCCATCGGTGGGTGGGTAGATGAGTAGATTAAAAAGCTGTGGCACATTTACACAATGGACTACAACTCGGCTGTGAAAAAGAAGGAAATCTTACTTTCTGTGACTGCATGGATAGACTAGCATTACACTAAGTGAAATAAGCCAGTCAGTGAATGACAAATACCATATGATTTCACTCACATGTGGAATCTAAAGAATAAAATGAACTAACAAACATAATAGAAACAAACTCATAGATCCAGAGAACATGCTGTCAGAGGAGAGGGGGGATAGGGCTGGTTGAAATAGGTGAAGGGGTTAACCAAAGAAAACCCCTCGCAGACACAGGCAACAGAACGGTGATTACCGGAGGGAAAGGGGGCCGGGGGTAAGAGAGGGTAGAAGAGAGAAAATGGGGGGCATGAATGATGATGGAAGGACACCTGACTGGGTGGTGAACACACAGTACAACATACAAATGATACAGAATTTTACACCTGAAACCTAAATTTAATTAAGCAATGTCACCCCAATGAATTCGATAAGTAATTTTTTTAAAAAAAATAGTAGTGAATTGCACTTTGGTGGACAGAGAAAAACATAAAATAAATTCCTTTATTAAAATAAACTCTTTTAAACTAATAAACAGGATGTGTGGTGCATGGTACTGTGAAAGCAGGCAAGTGTCCAGTGAAAACAAAAGAGAGGAAACTGCCCATATGAAATGAAATACAAGGATTTGGCTTGTTGGAAGTAATGTGTTCTTCGTATTTTAACCTAACCTATAATTGCCAATATTGCACATTTTCTGTCATTATACCAGTGATATTTGAAGCATGGTAAATCACGTGCTTAGAAAACGTGGACAGCATTAGAAACAAACCCCAGCAATGCACCTGAGGAGCCGTTTCCAATGTGGAGGAGACGTGTGTGACCGCACAGATGCAGGCAGATACAGCAGCACCCACGCCACAGGGCTTTTTACACTGTAATCACTTGCTCTTCTTTTAAAATATGTTTATTAAGAAGGTTTATTTTTAAGAAGCATCTTTGGTCCTAATGAATAAAATGGGCAGCTTGGAAAATCTCTAGATATATTAAAATTTTTTAAAACCACTTTTACCTAAATATTTAGACAATTGAGGAAAGATATATATAGATAGATAGATATAGATATGTGTGTGAGATTATATTTATATTTTATTTATTGTAAAATTATAGAATTGTTTCAACCTTAAATTTCATTTCAAGTGTCTAGAACAAAACTTAAATAGATCCTTTCGGCATTTTTTGTTTTCTAGTTTAAGAACAAATGCATACTTTACTTTAATTTCATGACACCTTCAGTGTTAAGAAGACACTTGATGAGAAACCTTCTCAAAGGAGCTGCAGTTCTAGTTTGCAAGACAGCACGAAAAGCAGCGAAGGTACAGGGCAGTGTGGCAAACGCTGTGTCCATTCATTCCATGATGAACAAACCTTTAGCTCAGAAACCTTTTCATAATAAAACTGCCTGGACTAATTTAAAGGAAACACTTAGTTATAGTTCCCTTGGTTAAGTAGATGTTTTAAAATAAAAATCAGCATTTTCATCAGCATTGATTTGTTCCTCCCCTATTTCTGACCATGATGGAGACATGATTGAAAGCGTAAGGTAAAAGGACAAAAGGTCAGAACTGTCAAGGCTCAGATTCTGGTTCTCCCCATTATCAGCCAGATACTTGGCACATTTCTTAACTCCTGAGCCTTATTTCTTCATAAGTAAAATGGAGGTAATCCTACTGAACTTTCACGTTTGGGGTGGCTGTTGTGTTAGTTGATACGCTGGCCAGTGTGAGATCTGTTAGTCCTGAGGGCATGCTTATAGATTTTAGGGAGAGGGGAAGGGAGGGAGAGAGCAAGGGATAGAAACATCAATGTGAGAGACAAACATCAATCAGTTCCCTCTAGTAAGTGCCCAGCCAGGGACCAACCGGCAACCTAGGCATTGTGCCCTGACCAGGAATCAAACTGGCGACCTTTCGTTTCCTAGACAACACAGCAACAGAGTGAGCCGCCCTGGCCAGGGCAAATGTCAGGGTCTTTTAGATGATAGTCTAGTGACAGAACTAAATTCTAATTTTTAGATATTAAAGGAAAGGCGATCCTACAAGACTAAATGATTTGCAGTCCCATATGACTGGACATGTACAAATGTAATAAGTGCTATGCACGAATAATATGGAAAACTTTGAAATCACACAGCAGAAAAAGTGTCAGGAGAAGTTTCTCCAAAGCCATGAAATTGAAAGAGGGACTCAAAAATTGCCATTCGAGTTAAGGATTAAGCCAGGTGAGTAGAGTGCGAGCAGAGGTAGTGATGTGAAAGGAAACATTTCTGCTAAAAGGATGGGATGAGAAAAAAGATCGTGAGGGAAAAAGAATGATCTACAATTGGGGAACAGAAATAGGTTGGTTTGCAGTCAAAGACTTCAGTGGTGCACAGGGGCCAGATTTTTGAGTCTGCAAGATCAGGCTAAGGGACTTTGTCCTTATTCTAAAAGAAATGATATGACATTGAAGATTTTTAAACACATGACTGACTTAAATGAATATATTAAGATTGGAAATAATTTAGATAAGCAGTTTCCACAGTTAAAGCCAGCATCACTAGTGTCTTGAATTGGGACAGTGGTGGAAACTCAGAGACTTTGAAGGATCTGAGATATGGTAGAAGGTTTTGAGATACAATTTGAAGGTAGAATCATCAAGCTTTGGTGACTATGGAAAATGGGAGGAAAGATATCAGGGACGACAACTCAGGTTTTAGTAAAAAGCATTTGGGAGAATCATCAAAAGTGAGAGGGAAAACTGAAATTTTAGATACATGAATATATTGTTAAATTTTTTGTTCCTTATTTATGCAAACATATCTCTTAAGCACCCATTTCACTTTACATAAATTTGCAAAATCTCACTTGATTCCATCTACAATATCTTTGCTGACCCCTGGTGTTAGTTAGATTCTTTGGTTGCAGGTAACAGAAACCACTCAAAGTAATTCAAGTGAGGGGAGTTTCATTTTAAGGATTTACAGAGAAAACTGGATTTCTCGGCCACAGTGACCAGGCCTCGCAGATGCCCAAGTGGACCTGCTGATGCTTAGGAAGGACTGGCATCCAGAAAACATTTTAACAAATGGAGCGTCATTCAGGGGCCCAGTGCTGCTTTTTGATGATGATGATGATGATGATTTGATGATGATGATGCCCCTGTTTTAGTGGTTAACAAGAATTCTGTGTATCTTTTCAGTTTTCCACCTAACTCTTCAGCACCCATACTCACTGACTGTCTGAGTTCCCAATTCAAATTTCCTGGAGATTTACTGAGTGAAATTCTAGCAGGGGTGTCTAACCTTTTGGCATCTCTGGGCCACACTGGAAGAAGAGTTCTACACATTAAATATACAAACACTAATGAAAATTTAAAAATCATAATGTTGTAAGTACATTTATGATTTTGTGTTGGGCCACATTTATAACCATCCTGGGCCACATGCCGCCCGCGGGCCGCGGGTTGGACACGCCTGCCTAGGCTACCTAACGAATTGCTTATCTGTCTGTAGATCAGTTTCCTCTCTGTCGTACCCTCCCTGGTCCAGTGATTTTTACCAGAGGGTCCATGGACATGGTCAGAACACTACCACTCTTAAGAAGGGATTTTATGAAATATTTCCTTTGGCAGGGACTGGGGAGGTGACAGTACATCTCAAAAGATATCTACAGGCAAGGCAGGCACCACAAGGATAAAAGATTCTGCTCCTGCATCTTTTAATTTTATGCACTTTCTCTTAATTTTCATTTATGTTTTTTATTTCCTCTGAGCAATGAATGAGTAGACCCAGGCTGGCAATGAGTAACCCCATCACTGCAAACCACTGAAATAGAAAAGAATAGTTGTTTTATGACTAGGCTGAGGTGTGAGTAGGGAGGCAAATGGTGACAAGAATCCCTCCAAGAGGTGACACAAGAGTCACTATGAAGAGTGATCTAAGGACCAGTCTCACTAGGGACCCCTTTTGTACTCCCAATCACTTTAATTTATCATCACATTTCAGGAAATTTAAAAAAATGAAATAGCAGTTATTTCCTGCCTTTCTCTTTTGCTTTGAAAAGCATGAGGTGTCCTGGTGAGCTCAGCATACTCCGATGATGATGACAAAACTTCTTTCTAACAGCTAATAATTTCAATAAAATGACCGTGTAAAAGGTTGCACAGTTGTTATAAATGGGTTGGAAGGCACATGTTTCAAAAACGTTTTTCTCACTTCCCCCACCCCCCTCCACCCCCTGCCCTTCTCTCTTCCTTTCTGTTTTCAAAGTCCAGGTTTTTGGACATCCTGAGCTCTTTGCATGTAAATCTGTGTGGGTGGATGTGATGAGAAGCAGTTGAATAAACTTCCCGTGGAGCCGCTGAAGTCCTTGTAGAGGCTAACAGAGGGCAGGAGCTGATCACATGGTCCAGAGTTAACAAGAGATCCCCTAGTGCTGATTTTAATTCATCAGATGCCTCAGATACAAAAGGAAATATTTTCTTTAAAAAAATGAAGTGCCTGATTAAGGTTTATAGAGGGCTTATGACCTTCTGCATGCCATAACCTATGTGTGTAATCATTAAACTGTAGACTTATCCTTTTGCTTATTTGTAATAAATAAAATTGGAAGCATTTAAGACACTTTGGGGCACCTAAATTTGTACTATTGTATAGCTATATAGTTATATGTCTGTTTTTGAATCCATACATAGTGTGTGTTGTGAATGTATTTTACATCCTGGGAAATGGTATATTCAATTCCCATTTCCAAGGAATCAGAACAAATAATTAGACAGACAGGCATACAAAATGTGATAGGAATAGACAGACAGAACTATAGACTCAGGCTATAAATGCAACTCAGCAAATTGGTTTTACCTCATAAACTCAAAGTTTGAAAGAAATTAAACCTGACCTAAAAGAAATGGCAGAAGTTGGTAAAGATTCTATGAAGACTGTAAAAGAATATTTATTTGGTATATTTCTTTTTATTGTGAAATTTGCTTCTGTAGTTTTTTTGTACTGGTAGGCATTCAAAATATGTTAATTTTTTTCCCTTTTACTACTTTCTCTCCATTCTCCATTTCCTATGCTAGAACATATTTTCCAAACTTTTCTTCCATCACAACCATAAAAATCAGTTTCAGTAGCTTAAAATATGGTGATATCTACCTACTTAAAATGGAATGAAGTGGTTATATATAATTCCCCTTATATATGATGTTTGTTTACTTACTATGCTTCTTACCTAAATATACTTGAGGTTTTCTAAAACCAATGCTTAGACTTTGAAGACCATGCTAAAAATAAATATGCACCATTCTAGATTTATTCTGTAAGATGAAGAAAGCAAGAATACCAGAAGATAAATATCTTGTCAGGAAATAAAAGTGCAAAATATATTTATTTGGGTTTTTGCTGATGCACAAAATAATTCATATAGTTATTTTTGAAATTTAGGAATTCTTAAAAAGCAAAGTGACACAGAAAATGGAGCTCAGCCAGAGTAATGTAGTTGGAAGGAGTAAGTTTATATGAGGCTACATTCCATGGGAATTGCTGTTATTTTTAGAGAACACTAAATTCAGACTTTTTATTTTTCTACTTATTATCTACTTGGGTTATCATGTAAACATTATAAGGCACCTTTGATGAAAGAGAAGAAAAGTAGTCAACATTTCTGTATGGAAAATCAAAAGTGAATTTTCTACTTTCCTATTGAGAAAGCATAATTTGCTAAATTATATAAAAATTGGCCCTATACCTTTTTCAAACTTTATTATATATTAAATCTTAAAATATCAATTCTCAATATTTAAGTTGCCCTAAAGAGAAAAACCTAAGGAAATTCTGGTAGCTCAAATAACATTTAGAAACCCAGATAGAAAGGCTTCATGAATTAAACATCTGCTTCATATTGTGAAAGTATTTGATTTAGATTTCTAATGTTATTAAAATTAGATTGTTGATGTATTTTTACAATTTCCATTCCAGATTAATTTTTACTAACTTTAAGATAAAGATGTCTAAACAATCTATTTTAACTGTAAAATTATGAAAATTATTGAGTGAATCATTTATCATTTACATGTAGGATTATATTTTCTCTCTTTCCCTATCCTCCCTCAATATGTCCCCTTGCAGCTAAGTATTTATCTGTGAAATATATGCCACATACAATTATATAGAAATTCTCTCTTCATTTATAATTCCTGTTTTGGGTTAATTTAATGACATTTATCATGTAAAATAAAATCATGGATTATAAAATTAGCATCTCTACCACATCTTCAACCAGATTTTGTAGCACTAACATATCACCTCACATAAAAATTAGGTAATATATAATTAAACTGAATGCTTTAGTGTCTAGGCTGAGACAAAAGAATGCTTATAAGAAGGCCACATTTAGGCATAATAAGTAAAAGTTTGTTGCGCTTGCCGTGATTGGTTTTATGAACTGTACATCTTGTTTTGGCATTTCTAGCATCCCTCTCCCTTACATCTGATAACAGCAACCCTTAACTCCATGTAAACATGGTAGAGCTGCCTCATCATGCTCCCCTCCCACAGATCTGCTCCTTGTTCCAGTCTGTGCACTGAGAGCTTAAAGGGGAAGTAATTATTACCATTGTCGAGCAAGGGATGCCAGGGAGGAGTTTGGAAAGAGATGGGGCATTGTGTTGTCTCTCTTCTCCAGCTCCTCCTGACTCTAGTCATCTCTTGCTATAGTTCCTGGCTCCCTGCCTTTGTCAACACTAGTTTTAACTTGAGACCAGTAATCTAACTTTTGGACAGGTCTCCTTGGTTCTGCAAGAGAGAGACAATCTGTGGTCCAAGCAGGCCTGTCTAAAATCAGAGCAGCCAGAGCATGTAGCATTGCTAAAACAGGCCTTGCTGTTGGCAGATGTTAATCCTGCGTGGCTGGGTCAGGTCGGCGTGGACTCCAGATACTCCTCCCACCCAAACAACAGGACAGGCACAGGACCCCGGCCAGACCAACGGAGAATGCCATCCCTCTGTCCAAGGTGAGTAGTTCAAAGAGGAGAATGTGGCTCAAAGAAGACATTAATAATCCTCCCAAATATTTGTTACATGGATGGTGGGGACAAAAATCTCTCTCTCTCTCTTTGTGGTATCGAAAGTTGTTAAAATGACGTAAGCAGGAGATGTATGTGGCTAACTTTTTAATTTAATTTTGTTTTATTTTATTTTTAATGATTGTTCTGGCTGAGCAGGAAATTGAGATAGTTATGGCATGATTATGGAGAGCCCTGCATATGAAAGTAACTAGCTTGGTCTGAATTCTAGTATTGATGGAGAACCATTTAATGGCTTTAAATGGGGGAGAGATATGTCAAGATTAACATTTGGCATATGTCACTATATCCACCTTGTTGCTGAAATATCTGTATCAAATACAAGTGGTTTTAATAATGCCACAGAATGTGAAAGTTAACGAACACAAAATAATATAGAAAAGCAATTTATGATACACCTCCAAGAAATGTTTTGAAATATATTTTGAACCTATAATATATAACTCTATGAAAAGGTTTAAAATAGCTTTCTAATTAATGATAGTGTGATTGAGGATAAATATCTATTCTTATATATCAGGCATTATCAATGTCAGCACTATTAACATTTTCAAGGCAATTTTTTTAGAGTGTAGCCATCTTTTCAATTTATGAAAAGCTCTGTTCTATCAGAGAGACTACTCTACAAAGAGAATCTATGTTGAGACATTGGGTTCCTAGACCTGCTGTGTTTGAAGTTAGTATATACCTGAAATTTTAGTCATGAGGGTGGACCCAAAAAAACCCATAGAATTATCCTCTGGAAGGTGGGCCCCTTGTGCAATAGTAGAGGTTTCCCCCACTAGGTGAGTGTTCTAGGAACTGGTCTGTAACAGCGTACCAGCTGGTGTTGTGAGAGGTTTCGTTTGGCTTCAGTGAACTTTTTTCTAAGACTCTTTCAATGCATTTGCCCATTTCATAATCGGTGATTTATGAGTGCCCCTGGCCACACTGCACTGAGTGTTCAGTGCAGCTTTTGACCAAAAATGGCATAACCCTCATGCCCCACCCTCCCTATTCACCCATTCTTGCCCCAAGTGATTTGTTTTATTTTCCCTGATGAAAAAAGTTCCCCAAGGGAAAGGTTTTGCCAATGCAGAAGAGGTGAAACAAAAAAACAGCAGAAGCACTAAGAGTCATAAAAATTAACAAGTTCAAAAACTGTTTTGAACAGTGGAAAAAATGTCTTGATAGATGTGTTACATCAAATGAAGAGTACTTTGAAGGTGACTGAAGTTTCAACATGTAAGAATAAATGGAGGGAAGCAAAAAAATGAAATTTATTTAAGAATGAGACCCCAAAAAATCACCCACCATGCAATGAGCAAACATGTTGAAAGAGTCTTAAAAAAAATTGCACTGATGCCAAACGCAGCCTCTCACAACAACACCAGTTGGTACACTGAAACAGGTGGGTTCCTAGAACACTAACCTAGCAGGGGAAGCCTGTACTACAAGGTGCCTGCCAATTTCAGTTCTTTTTTTGAGGGGTCCCCCTTGTACAAAATCCCTTATAAATAAATTCTTGGGGTTTTGGGGTCCCTCTTGTGTATTAGCAAAATAAATTCCTATTACTATGAAAACATAGTTTGAAATGCGTGTCTGTCATTTGTAGCTGAAATTTTTGTTTACAAAATTTACAAAAATCACCTCAAACAATGTTCACAGATTCATATTTATGTGTTGATTTTACTTACTGATTAAGCAGTGATTGGAATGATCAGTATAAACACAGTTGATTTATATATACAGTTTAATGCTTTTAGCATTGTAGATATTTAAGTTTAATTGACTCAATTGCTGGGCAAGTTAAACCATTGTTTGGAGATAAACCAAGTAGACTTTTTAAAAAAATGGTCAGCTGTTTTTTTTTTTATTATTGTGTCTGGGATAAAGATGCTATTAATCAGTGTGGTTTACTGCTTACAGAAAGATATTTTCCTTCAAAATGCAATCCCAAAATTCTTTGGGCAATGACACAGCAGATAGTACCCAGAGCAGCATATTATGGTGTTAATCGGTAGACACGCTAATGAGAAAGGCTCTTGAAAGTGTAGATATGAATAAGAAGGAAAAAAATAAGCAGATTATTTGAGGAGGTGGATTTCATTGTTCCACTAATGACATCTGCCATTTTTGTTGTGTTAACTTTCCCATTTCCTTTAGCTTTCATCTTTTTCTTTAAGCAGTTGTTAATAACCACTACATACTTTTACAGGAAAAGTGACTTTGAAGGTTGGCTAACAGGGATTTCAGTTTTTGTTTTAAGTATAACTTTCCCAGGAAGGGAAATACCAAAAAATTTAACTCAAACAAAATATGAACTGGTGTTCCTCTTTCTTCCCTTTGAGCGTTTTCAGAGTCCGCCCCATTTCTAAAGCACCACTGAGGCAGAATGTATAATGACTAATGGCCTGGCAGAGACCCAAGTGGCATGTGAACAGTACGCCTTGGCCACAGCCAGTTAGCCTGGAGCAGACGCCAGGGTTTATTGTCTTTGCAGTTTCCTGGCCTCCGCCAGTAAGAGGAGTCATGGCTCTCACCAGACTTTTTAGCTACACTGTTCATGAATTGCATATTTATAGGCATTTCATAGCAAGAGGCCTTATTATATGTAAGTCAATGGCCAGAGGAACTCACTCACAATGCAGTTAGGAGAGTCACATTATTTTACGGTTATGTTATGCAGCGAAACAGAGTCCATGTGTCCCTCTGTTTGTCATTATATTCTTACATATAAACAGGCACAGGAACAGGGAAAGATATTTATAAACTTTGCTGTGTGTCCTGTAGTTACTGGCTTATAAAATGAGAACGCTGGGGTAGCAGAGGCCTGGTGTCCGAAGAACAGTCTCATGTTGGAACTTGCCTTACTCTAGTCTTCTCTTTGGGCTTTTGAGGTCACTTAACAAGAAATGTTCCTAGGTATAGGTGTGAAAAGTTCTTGTTCTGACCTTTTTTCATTGTCTTTAGCCACTACTGCCATAGAGTCTCTGGTTGTCCAGCTCAGTTACGGGGATGGACACTGGGGATAAAGAGGACTTGGGCCCCTGAAAGTTTTACCCACTCCTTCCTGCTCTGGTCTTCCAAGATTCAAGCTCCCCTATCTTCATTAGCAGCAGACCTAGGTTTAGGCTTCTCCAAATTGTCTAGGTGCAACAGAGGATGAAGATTAAGATAGTTCACATTCAGGGTTCACTTATTAATACATAGGATGCCTCAGAATAAAATTGAGAGGTGTAGTAGAGAGTCACTTGGAATTCTAGTATTCTTGTAATTTGTCCCTTATAACCATTTAGTTGTTACTGTTTAGAGCTTGGAAAGACTTATTTGTAAAATGCATTACTTTTACCTGAAATTGATCCAATTACTTTGTTATAGCATCAGTAAAACCCAGCTGATGAATATTGTAGAGAGAAGAAATACTGTATATTCACTTACTGCCAATGGGAAATTTTACATTAATAATTCCTCAAAAGGCCCTAGAATTTTACTTTAAGCTTTCTAATTGCCTCACACGAAAACCTGAAAGATATGTCCTTATGATTCCCTTTTGAATTATCCTCGAAAATGATGACATTACCAGAGCAGTTCTAAAATCCAAAATCCATGCTCAATAGCACAGAGATCAACTTTTCCAATGCTTCCCAATTGCTGAGGGAACTGTTCCATTTATGGCACCAACATTATATTCCTAGTCTTGTTTTCTTTAATTGAGGAGTTAATAGAAGTCTTATTTGTCTACATGTTGATATTCATCTTTGGTATCCTGTTTTTATTTTGTGTGTTTTTATCAATTCAAAAACATATATATGGATCCCTAAAGAATTTCTTGACCTTTAAACTACCACAGGGTGAGAGGATTAACCCAGAAATGCAGCCAGTTTGAGTAGAAGGCAGCCATAATGAAGTCCCCAAATGGAAATAGAAGCCTTCCCCTCCCCCCTCAGCCAAGGACAACAATTTCTAACCTAAGTTCTCTCTGCTCATTCTATGGGGACCACTATGTTCTGTGAAGCTTATCACAGACTTAAAATTATGACTAACATGAAAAATAACAGATATTTCTTTGGTTTCCTGCATCACAGAGTTTATCCAGGGTTATCTCTCCTTATCCTCAAAACTTGATGTGAGTCATAACTCCAATAAATAAGTATAATATAACCCAAACATAAATAATTCTAATATGCATCTCATTAAAAGATTCCTGAATAGTATATAAATTTTATATTAGAAAATAAGGGGAGAGCAATAGGAAACAAATGGGACAACTATAATTGAATAATAATAAAAAAAGAAAATTTAAAAAAGAACATAATAAATGAATAAAGTAAGTGTAAAATTTAAAGGGCTAAAAAGGAATAAAAATGCACACTAAAAATAAAAGAAATTAATTAATAAAATTAAAAGTAGAAGTTAATCAAATAGACAATATAAAAATAAATTAATGAACAGAGTCATTCATTGTGTTTTTCAGTGAAATCCAATGAAATAAACCTCTGGGAACAGTAAGAATGCTCACAACATCAAAATCTAATATGGCGGGCCTTTTGGGAGGACTTCCTAAGATGGCGGCATAGGTGAATGCACCGTACCGCCTCGCACAACCAAACAAGGGAAAAAAAAAGAAATCTACACATCCAAACGCAGCCAGATCTGACAGAAAATCATATTGAGAGGAAGTCCGACAACCAAGGAATTAAAGAAGATACATTCATCAAGTTTGGTGAACCAGAAGGTGCAGAGCGAAGGG
>PVJI01006988.1:0-81781 GCA_004026765.1 Micronycteris hirsuta | reverse complement strand
CTAAAACAATGCGTTCTTATTGTCCACAAGGATCTGGGAGGACTAGCCTTTTGACCTTCTTGTCACAGTGGTTCTGCTAGTCACAGACTGCAGAGTATTGAAACACTTAACAGTGTGAGTTTTGGTCAGATAAAATTACACTGTCCTTAATTACACTTCCACCTATGACTAATCATTTCTCCTCTCTTTTCCCTAACTTCGGGTAGTTCCATGGATTTTTACTTCCATGGATTTTTTTTCATGTTGCTCTTTTTGCCTAGCATGCTCTTCTCTCTGACTCACCGTTCTAACCTCCCTCAAGTTCCAACGTAATCATACATCACTCATCCATCTGGACTGCCAGACTTTAAAAGACCATTTATCTTCTTCAGTCATACATCTGTGGGCAGCCATGTGCTGGATAGGCCCTCTGCTGATCTTGGTTGGGATCTCTCCCATGAACAGGGGTTGGCTAGCTCTTAGCCAGGATAGGATGGTTTCAGCAGGGATATTTCAACTCTGCTCCATGAAGTCTCATTCTCCTGGAGGCTAGCCCAGGCTGAGGTAGAGTCCAAGAGAAAACAGAAGCAAACAAGCCTCTGGAAGCCTAGGGTTGGAATTGGCACACCGTTCTTTAATCCACATTCTATTGGCCAAAACAAGTGACAAGAACAGCCCAAGTTCAGGAGGTGGAGACACAGACTGCACCTTATAAAACAAGCTTCAAAGGGTAGAGGGTGTTGATATGGGGGTCATGGGTTGGGGGGGGTGCTGTAAATAACTGAGAATGTCTTTGTAATCAATTTATAATAGTATTTGATCTCTTTCTTTTTCTAGCTGAATCTTGAGGCATTCTGGGCACACCCAGAAAGGCATCCAGGGCAAGGGTAGAGTGTGATTGTACCTGTGTTCAACATCAGTGGAGCTCAAGTCAGTGACTTCAAATTACATAAGCTTCCTGAAGATGAGTAGGATCTCTCCGCGTGTGTCTCTGTCGCTGTTTATCTTTCCCTCTTCCTCTTTCTCAACCTACGGCATTTCTGTATTTCCAGCACATTAAACTATGCCTGGTTCAGTCCATAATACGTATTTATGAATGAAAAAAAGAATGAGTGAAAGGAATCATTATATAAGAGCCTCTATTAACAGAGCCAGATGGTGAAAGTGAACCAAATTCAACAGAGACTGGGGAAAGCAGTAATGAAGTGATACAAGGCAGATAAGAGAAATCTACCCTGGAGGAGAAACTTTGGAACTGAAGTAAAATGAGAGCAGTGATGATGTTTCTGAGGTTTCTGCTTCTGCTGACTTGGTCATGCTGGGAATATTTAAACAGGCCATAGTACATAGAGAAGGAGGTGTAATCCACTGCAGAGACCAAGGGAGCAGGAACCCCAGCTCATTGTCCTGGAAAGCAGTTGATTCCAGGTGACTGAGGTTGAAGGGATAGGGTAACCCCCTCTTGGGTGGATCTGGGTAGGTTTTACTCACTGACCTGGGAGGTCTGGGAAGCCCCCAAGAACATGGAGATCTGTCAGTAAATATCAGGGCCCCTGCCAGCAGGTGGGGTTTAGGGACAGACTGTGGCAAATAACTGCTTCCAGCTGGGAGGAAAGAAAATCTAAAATGACAAGGAATGAGCCATTGGAACCTGAAGACAGCAAGCGAGAAGCTGATGGCATCTACCAAGGGAGGGCCAAGGAGACGAACAGTTAGTGCATCAGGGATTCCCTGGCTGCTCGAGGCCACGCACATATTTGACTCCCTTG
Organism: Micronycteris hirsuta; assembly: GCA_004026765.1. Classification (NCBI taxonomy): domain Eukaryota; kingdom Metazoa; phylum Chordata; class Mammalia; order Chiroptera; family Phyllostomidae; genus Micronycteris; species Micronycteris hirsuta. The sequence goes on along the minus strand of PVJI01006988.1, from coordinate 80,033 downwards.
TCCTTTATCGAGCAGAGATGTGTTTTATCCCGTCAGTAAAATCGGCATCGCTGGATGACAGGACTCACATTCTGCAGGGTGCATAACAACTTTCCGACATGTTGTCAGAATGTGTCAGGTCGAGTTACTGTGATTCTGTTTCATGAGGATGTGACATACGGCGCCATTGCTGGCGATTCAGACGTTTCCTGTCACTGCCTGCCACTCACGCGTAATCAAACCCGAGTCACAGCGAGGCTTTGTGCATGAGAGTCAATTCCAAGTTTTACTTTTAATACCTGAGGTTTTGTGTTACTGATATTAAATAAAAACTCTTTGCAATGAATTTTAAATGAGGCAAAAGCTCTCACCAGAGATTTGTTAAAAGCAGATGAACAGCTGTTCTCTTTTCTCCCCTTTTTAGTGGAAGGGCTTTAAATTATATATTAACCAAAAAGGTAAACAGAATAAAATGGGCAATTAAATATTAATGGAAGATGTAGTGGAATTGTCCTGTGCTGCACTTAAAACAGCCTGAATGATTGAGCTGTGAATTGCTCTCCCCAAGGTATTGAAATATTCATCAGTGCTATTTAATAAATGTTCATATTCGTAGGCACTCGTGTTTACACTACAGCACTTGCAAGAGAGTGCTTACTAGAGAAAACATGCTAATGGAAGGTGAACTTTCCTGTACAGTGAGTCACCTTAAATTATACAGAGTGTGCTGCTGAGGAGACAGGGAAATCTCTCCTCTGACAAATGAGGAGCTTGCATAAGAGAGGAACATCTTTTGTTAAGAGAACGACTGGGGATGGCAATGGAGGCATCATGGCACCAAGACTATTTTGAGGTTTTTAAAAATTTATCTGGTTTGCATTTTAAAAATGTTTAACCTTTCCTGCCTGAAGCAGAGCTTCATTCCAAGGCTGTTACTGTAAACTGCCTACCTTATGGGAAGGGATGCAAGAGATAGCAAAAAGAGTCTACAGCAGGAAACCCTTGAACAACAAGTAAAAGCGTTCCAGGTGACCGTGGAAACCGACACAAAGACAAACACAGCATTTACAGGCAGAGGCGGGCACTGCCTCTTATCGCTTCCTCTCCTTGACATTTATTTAGTCATTCTTTCCCAAGAACGGCAGATACTGTATCACCTCGAGTGGAGTGCTTGATTGTTCTCGTAAGTTAAACAAGATCAAGGCCAATCAATACCTTGGAATTGGCTGATCCCTAGGGAAGATAGTAAGATTTACTAGAGCAGAGGAAGAAAAGGGGGTGTAGCTGTAGTTGCTGGGTTTCTCAGGAGTGGGATGCTTAAAAGGAACATGCCCATACAGCTTAGACACCTTAGTCACCCAAATACAGCAGCGTTACATGCATGTACCAGACCAGGCTTAACTGCAGGCTTCCTCTGTGATGGCCCTTAATAGTTATTCACGATTAAGAACAACAACAACCGCAAAAAACTTGACTAATGTTTAGTCAGTGAGAAAAGCGGACCTTGGTTCCCAGGATAAAAAAACAGCCATACCGAGTATTATAGATGGACTTTTTGCTTTCACTTTCCTGTAACGATATCATACTTCCATACCTACGTCATAACTTCACAGGAGGTAGAATATACCTCTCAGCCCTTGTCTGGGGGATTGACCGTGTAACTTGCTTTGGCTAATGAGATGGCAGGAGAAAAGACTCAAAACATTCACGCACAATGAGCTTGCTCTCTTGTGCCCCAGCCTTTTGCCATGAGAAGCAAAGGCCTCCAGTGATACTTAACAGTGATACTTTAGTGAGAAAAGTACTAAATTATATCTAAGCATTTGTTTAACAGTTTCCTCTAAAATCCTTCTTAAATACAGCTTTTAGAACTAGAATTAGATTTGCCTTCTTAAAAATTGTTATATAAAAACAAGATTAAATTTAAAATGTGGAATATTTTTATTGAGAAATTTCTAAGAATCCTAGCTTGATGGATCATGAGGCCATTGTTCAGCTGATGCCCAATATATTGCAATTACCAAGGAAGACTATTGTGAGTGTAAACTTATAAAGTAACAGCAAACATCAGAGTCACATGTAAGAATTTTACCTTTGAAACTTGATCTAATGTACATGAAGCCACCAATCAACACAGAAGAATTGGTTCTTCCAATTTACTTTTGTTTGCTAATTTCCTTCTGATATGTTTGTAGAACATTTGGATATTGTGTAGGGAAAAATTTCAACGTTCTATAGGTAAAATAGGTACATAAGATCTGTCCAGAAAGTATCCACATAATATGAAAAATAGAGACATTTACTGAAGAAGGTACCAAATACAAGAAACATTGTACATAGAATAATGACACCTTGGTCCCCTTCAAAGTAGGCACCTTGGGACCTCACACAGTTCTCCCAATCACTATCAACTGCCCCATTGTATTTTCTTGAATCTCATTGATGGTTTGAAATGTCTACCCTTTGAAAAGTGATTTTAGTTTGGGGAAAAGCTGGAAGTCACAGGACACCAATACTGGGCTGTAGGGTGGCTGAGTCACCTGGGTGATTTGATGTTTCACCAAAACACTCTGCATGAAATGTGATGCATGAGGAGGCATATTGTCATGATGCTCCAATCAGCAGTTGCCCATAGGTGTGGACTTCTGAATAATCTCAATAGTTTCTGCAGAGGAATGTTCAAGCTTAACATAAGATTTGATGCAGATTAGTTGCTCTACTCATTCAGTCAGTTTGAATGCAACAGCCACACAGCACACGTGCTCACTCAACAGCATCTACTACCCCTACCGACTAGTACAGTGAAGTCGTCATTGTTCAGGCATGAGCATTCCAATCCACTCTCCTTGGCTGCCAGGTTACATCCATGTTGTGCAAACTGTTCTCATTATATCAGCAATGGTTGGACAGATCTCATATGATGAATATGGTAACTAATTGAACATCAATTTAAGTTCTGATAGTTAATGAGACAAAATTCTCAGGGTCAGTCATTTTACTAGTTAAGCAAGAGAATTACATTCTACAAATGATACATTAAACTGTAAAAAGAAGCTATCAGAGTCCGTTTGAGTATCTTTTTCTTGCTGAAACAAAGTGGAAAAATAAGGCAAAGGACAAGAGAAAGGGTGGCAGAAAGAAGGAACAACACTTTGACCTTCAACCCCTCCCTCCACAGTGTGACTTCCTCTTCCCTGCGTGCACTATTTGTGTCCTTGAAAATTCATCCAATATTCAAAGCAGCTAGTCTGTCTTCCATATCTTACCCTAGACCTTGAACCAACCCAGAGGTCCACACAGAAGTACCTGCCCCTAATAAAGTAGATTCTACCAAACCTAGTTCTAGAGAAAAGAGAAATGTATAATCTTTTTTAAATAGTTTAATGTATTTTGACAGCAAACTTAAAGGAACAGCCCGGAAGACAGACAACATTAAAGACATACTTGCATGTAGGACAACTCAGTTTAAAAAGTACAGTGAATGGATGGAATCTACTGTATGATAAAAATGCTACAAACACCATTTAGTTGCCATCAATAATAAATGTACTTGTTTTAGAAAAATCCAAATGCTAGCACTGTCCCGAAAAATTTAACAGGTTTATTTATATTGTTATAGAGTTGAACTGCTGAAACTTGTTCACTGAAACATCTTTACATGCACTAATACTTTTTGTCCCTACATTGATATTAAAAAATTCATACACAAATGAAAATGGAAAAAATGCCAATACCTGATTTCTGTCCCCTATTTTCTACTTGCAATCCTATACTTAGGTACCTTTTGACCCCATGGAAAAAAATATCTAATGGTCAGAACTACCAATAACAGGAAGAAGAGAATTTTCGTTTTTAAAGAATGAAATGTTTTCCATCATCGTAGATTCTTAATCATGTTCTCCATATATGTGGCGTGCAACCTAGATGTCTTTGGGCATAATTGTTACACGTTTGGCATGGATAGCACACAGGTTGGTGTCTTCAAAAAGGCCAACCAGATAGGCTACTCTTGCCTTCTGCAAAGTACCCATGGCTGTGCTCTGGAAGTGCAAATCTGTTTTGAAGTCCTGAGCAATTTCTTGCACCAGGCGCTGGAAGTTTGCAAATCAGAAGTTCAGTGGATTTCTGATAACGTCTAATTTCACAAAGTGCCACGGTACCAGGCCTGTAACGATGAAGTTTCTTCACCCCTCCAGTAGAGGGCGCACTCCTGGAGCGGCTACTGTAGCCAGTTGCTTCCTTTACCACTGCTGGATTTACAGTTGGTCTACTTTATATAAGCCATAGTATAGAGCCCTCTTTACTTACCCTCCTTCTTCAGCTGGAGCTCAGCGAGCTGGAAGAGACGCTGGTATTACAGGGCGACGGCCAGAAATATATAATCTTGTTCAAGAGAGGAGAGTGACCTTGTTAGCACAAGTATAGTAATAAGAATACCATTGAGGAAAATAAATATCAGTGTGAGTGCTGTAAAGCATCCAGGAGGAAATTAGCTATTTTAAACCATGGGACTAACGTGAGTCATTGCTAATAGCTGCTTATTTATCACCAGCATAAAAAGATAATTTGGCTAAGCTAATGAAGTAATTCTAGCTTTTAACCGAATGCTAGTTATTAATTGAATGTTACTGAAAAACAACCAAGAAGGAACACTACACAAAGGAGTTAGTGCAACCAGTTTCCATCTTAGTATATTAATATTTTCTTGATGCTGCTGATAATATTTCAGTGGTATAAATATGGAGCTATTAAACTGTTGAAGAAGATTCTTGTGCAGGGAGATAAAAATCTAGATTTAGTACACCATAAGAACAATGTAAAATGGGCTGGGCAGAAAAAAATTGTATGTATGTGTGTTTGTATGATTTCCTTTGCTTTTCCTTCCATCTCACTGCAGGTGAAAAAATATCCCCAGCAGTAAAGTATTGATGTTGGATTCAGCCAGATCTGGTATTTAATTCTGGCTAATACTTTCTATGGTGTTACCTTAAAAGTGTTGTTTAACTTTCTAAGCCTTAATTTCTACCTTCTCTAAAATGAGATAATAAAATATAATTTAAAAGTAACTACTTTATTGAGGAGTACTATTTTTCTGGAGTATAAACAATAAAGTTTTATGGGGTTTTTTTTCCATACATTTCTCCAAGTCTACTACATAGAATGAACCCTTCCTTCTGTGTAGTAACTCCCTTAATGTAATTGTGGCAGAGCTCACATTTTTTCAGTGAATTCTAATTATTAGAACAATCTTAATTTCAGTATTGGGACCCACAGTCCTGTTTCATGTTGAACTTTAATCCCACATTTGCCTCAAGTTCTCTTCGGCCCTGTGGTGGGATGGAATGTGACCCCAGAAGCCTGGAGTTGAGTAGAGGATGGTCAGCTCTTTGTCTGCCTACCCATCCATCCACCCAGCCTTTTGTACTTTCACCGGTCCCAGTATTCATCTCTCACGAGTTGGGCAAGAATAAAACACATAGGGGAAAATGTTTTCTCCCTGGCTGCACATGATATATTCCTCTCCTTTGCTTCAATGACTGTTGTTCAGGGTTGTTTATGGACTCTGGGATGGGGATAGCCCTGGTGGGCCCCACTGATGAGATCACACTCTATCTCCCAGATAGGCAGCCTCCACACTCAGTCTCCACACTCAGCCTCCACGTGCTGCAGCAAGCCTGTGACGCCCAATCTCATTTACCCTCCTTGGTCAACTCTCAGGCCTGAGTTCCCACAGAGCATTCAGGTAACCATTGGATAGTAAGTTCCTACTACATACTAGCCATCTGTAGGCCCTAGTGATACATCAGCAATCGAAGGAAAAACCCTTGTCCTCATAGTCTGAAGTCTCTTAGAGTCAGGTAGAAAGAAAATAAAGAATATTAAATAAATAAAATATACTTGATTATATAGCCATAAATAATACAGACAAACATAAAGCAGGTATGAGAAATGTGGAGTGCAGAGGAAGGGTTGCCCTTTTAAATGGTATGGTAGGCCTTGCTGAAATGGTAATGTTTGAGCAAATAGTTGAAGAAAGGGGGGAAAGTGAATCGCTTGGTTACCTGGGAAAAACAGTTTCCAACAAGAGGGAAGAGCCAGTAAAAATAGTTTGAGGTTAAAATGTACTTCGAGGGTTTGAGAGATAACAAGGAGGCCAGTGTGTCTGGAGTAGAGCAAACAAGGGTAGCCATGACACAAAGCAGTGTAGTTTCCTGAGGGCTGGAGTGTGTTTATACAAGTGGGTACCCATGTCCTCTCTCTCTCACACACACACACACACAGACACCAACTGACCGAGTAAAACTCCTGATTTTAACTTAGTTATATATAAGGTCAGAATTTATATGATCTCAACAGGAGCATAATAGGATACTTAAAGATTGTAGGAACTGGAGTCAGACTATCTGAGTGAAAATCCTGACTCCTTGACTTATTATTTTTGTGACTTTGTCAAAGTAATATAACCACCCTACATTTCATCCTTTTTTTTTCTGCAAAATGGGGTTAAAAATAGAATCTTAGCATTGCAGTGAGATAATGAAGTTAATGCCTCAAAGCATATAGTACAGTGTCTGTCTGAGGTGATTTCTTAGAAAAATAATTTCTTTATTTTTCAATTACAGTTGACAACCAATATTAAATTAGTTTCAGATATACATCGTGATTAGACATTTACATAATTATGAAATGACCACCCCAATAAATCTAGTACCCAGCTGGCCCCATACATAGTTATTATAATATTATTGATGATATTCCCTATGCTGTACTTTACATCCCCATGACTATTCAGTGACACCAATTTATACTTCTTAATCCCTTCATTTCGTTGTCCATAGTGATTTTAATGGGCAGCAAAGGTTAGGAATCACTGCCAAAACCTGTGTTTGGCTGGCTTATTTTTGCTGGTCAGGTCTCAACTAAATTGTCACCACTTCAGAGACTTTCTCTAATAGCCATTAGGGATGTTGATAAATATTCCAGTACTCCTCCTTCTAGACACTTCTATGATTGGATTCCCTCACATCTTTTGAGATTAGACATGGCCACATGACTTGTCATGGCCAATGAAATTTGAGCAAACGTGGCACACAGAATTTTACACACAGATGACATGTGTCAATTTTAAGAGCCAGTGTGTGATTCACCATATATCCTCGTCCTGCTGTAGTGATCACAGAACCTCGGAAATCCTGTGTTGCTACAGACTATGACGATCATAGTGCAACCCTCCGGCCACCTTACTATCTGTACTGAAGATGTAGCTTGAGCAAAAACAAGGCATTGTGCTGCTAACCCACTGAAGTTTGGTGATTATTTATTCCATAACATAATCTAGACTCTTGACTGATGCACATTGGTTGACCACATTATATAAAGCAGTTTCCTCATCTCTCAGTCACTCTCTAGCCAATCTTTAGATTGAATTTTCACTATAGATCTATAATATCCTTTCAAATCATCTCATTCACATATGTATGAGAAGAGAGATTTTGTTTATGATGATCTCGCTGTATCTCCAGCACCATAATGGGGCTTAAAACTATTGAAAATGTAATAAATATTTATTAAATTATTAAACTATTATTAAAATGTATTAAATTATTAAACCATTATTAAGGTTTAAATTATTAAACTTTATTATAATTAATAAATATTTACAAAATTATTTATTATATTATTAAAATATTTACCACATTATTACATTATTAAAGTATGCATATCATTTTTTAAAAGTATATTTCCTTCATATGCTATTACAGTTTTCCCATTTTTTTCTCCCCTCTATTCCCCTCTGCCCTGCAGCACCCCTCCTCCAGCATCCCTCTCCCTTAGTGCAAGTCCATGGGTCATACATATTAAGTACTTTGGCTTCTCCATTTCCTATACCATTCTTAACCTCCCCCTGTCTATTTTGTACCTAACATTTATGCTTCTATTCCCTGTACCTTTCCTCTATTCTCCCCCTTCCCCACCAATAACCCTCCATGTGATCTTCATTTCTGTGATTCTGTTCCTGTTCTAGTTGTTTGCTTAATTCATTTTTGTTTGTTTTAGGATCAGTTGTTGATACTTGTGAGTTTGTTGTCATTTTACTGTACATGGTTTTTGACCTTCTTCTTTTTCTAAGTCCCTTTAAACTTTCATATAATAAGGGCTTGGTGATGATGAACTCCTTTAACTTGACCTTACCCGGAAAGTGCTTTGTCTTCCCTTCCATTCTAAATTGATAGCTTTGCTGGAAGGAGTAATCTTGGATGTAGGTCCTTGCCTCTCATGACTTCAAATACTTCTTTCTAGCCCCTTCTTGCGTGCAAGGTTTCTTTTGAGAAATCAGTTGATAGTCTTATGGAAACTCCTTTGTAGGTAACTCTCTCCTTTTCTCTTGCTGCTTTTAAGACTCCCTCCTTATCTTTAATCTTGGGTAATTTCACTATGATGTGTCTTGGTGTATTTCTCCTTGGATCCACCTTCTTTGGGACTCTCTGAGCTTCCTGTACTGGCAAGGCTATTTCCTTCACCAGATTGGGGAAATTCTCCATTATTTTTTCAAATAAGTTTTCAATTTCTTGCTCTTTTTCTTCTGGCACCCTTATGATTTGGCTTTGGAACATTTAAAGTTGTTCCAAAGGTTCCTAAGCCTTTCCTCATTTTTTTGAATTTTTGTATCTTCATCCTGTTCTAGTTGAATGTTTATTTCTTCCTTCTGTTCCAAATTGTTGATGTGAGTCTCAGTTTTTTTCCCTTGACTGTTGGTTCCCTCTATATCTTTCCTTATTTCACTCTGTATAATCTTCATGTCTTCCTTTATTTTGTGTCCATACTCAGTCATTTCTGTGAGCATCCTGATTACCGGTGTTTTGAACTCTGCATCTTATAGGCTGTCTATCTGTTCATCTCTTAGTTGTATTTTTTCTGGAGCTCTGATCTGTTCTTTCATTTGGGTCATTTTTTTTTTTTGGTCTCAGCACACCTGTTACATTGTAAGGGACAAAGCTTTAGGTATTCACCAAGGCGGGGCAACCCACTTTGCTATGCTGTGGGACTCTCTGTGGGGGAGGGGCCAGAGAGGGAAAAATGCCGCTTATTTGGCTCTTGCCCAGTTTCAAGAGACTGGCAGTTTCTCCCAATGCCACAACCCCCACAGGTTTTTGCAGCCAGAGATTCTGAGGCCTTACCTTACCCACACTGGAACTCTGGGTTGTGCAGTCTGTCTCACTCCCCAGATTTATCTGCACACAAATATGGGACCACCTGGTTTTTCTGCACATGAATGTGGGACCACCTGGTCTGCCAGCCACCGCAGCCACCATCGCAGAAACAGAGTCCACTAGCTGCCACCTTTCTGTGTGTCCTCTTTTCCCAACTGCCCATCTCTACCCCCCCTACCAGTTTGGATGAATGTTTCGTCTTTAACTCCTTGGTTATTGGACTTCTATACAGTTCAATTTTCTGTCGGTTCTGGTTGTTTTTTGTTTTTAAATTGACTGTTTCCTTGATTTGGTTATGTGAGGAGGTGAGGTATCTACCTATGCTTCCATCTTGGCAGGAACTAAGTCTAAATTCTTTTATTTGAAGTCTTATATGCACTATCCAATTTTGTTGTAAACCTAAATTGAGTTGAAAAAAATAAAGTTTTTAAAAAATGAAGTTAGCCCTCATCAATGTGGCTCAGTTGGTTGCGTGTTGTCCCACAAATGGAAAGATCATCAGTTAAATTCCGACAGGACATACACCTGGGTTGCGGCTTCAGTCCCTGGTCTGGATGCATATGAGAGGCAACCAATCAATGTTTCTCTCCCTCCCTTTTTCCCTCACTTGCACTCCTTTTAAAATAAATAAGTAAATACATAAACTAATTAATTAATTTTAAAAATATTAAAATGAATTAATACCCATGGTCAAAATAAAGAATGCAGACTTTTATAAGAATAATCATTTCCTTCTTGTTTACAACTTAGTAAAAGAGCCTTTGGGGATTTTAAGGGTGATTACTGTTCACAGCCATATCCCATCTCAATTTCAAACCAATTGAGAAAGTGACTGAGAAATAAGGACTCAGATCATGGAAATTAGGACATAATCTTTGACTTTAAGACATGTGACCAAATTCTGGTCTTCTAACATTCTCCCATCTTGAAGTATGAACTTTTAGGGATATACTTTTTTTTTATTTTAGAGAGAGAGAAGGAGGATGGGAGAGAGAGAGAAAGAGAAATATTTATTTGTTGTTCCACTTATTTATGTATTCATTGGTTGCTTCTTGTATGTGCCCTGACCAGATATCTAACCTGCAGCCTTGGCATATCAGGAGGACACTCTAACCAACAGAACTACCACACCAGGGCCTCAAAGATCTATTTAAAGAACATAAGTCTGTAGTGTAAGACCAGCTTCATTAGAATTGTGCCTTATACCCATCATGCCCTGAAAGTGGAGAGAGAGACAGATGTGGGCTCTGGTCTCCTCTTTGGGTGCCTATACCTCTAGGTAGGAGCAAGCATAGAACCCAAGCTCCTGAAGTCGAACAGCTCTAAAAGAAAGAAACTAAACACTTCCCCAAATATCACCAATCAGGGAAATTGGTCCCCCTTTCTCCTAAAAGAAATGAGTGAAGATGTGTAGGAAAAAAAGGCCAGAAGAATTCTTCCAATTCTCTTCCATTTTGGCAGTGAAAATTTTTTCCTTTTGTGGAAATGTGAGGAGTGTGGGAAGTGAGGTAGGGGGGAGATAAGTGCACTTCAATCTATAGCCAAGGCAAACCTGAAAGGCAATTTCTTATTTCAGAATGCCACGGTAAAATTGACCATTTTCTTTTAATAGCAATGGAGTAGTACTGGCTCTCTTCCCAAATACCCTTTCATATAAAGATACCTAGTGAATGACAACATTGCTCTTTTCATAGCAATAATTAGAACTCATTTATGGACATTCAACCAATAGCTTATAATTATGATTAGAGGACCTTAACAATGAAATCACTTCTCTTAACAATAGTACTTGCACTGCAGATTCCATGAAAAAAAATTAAAATCTTTTCTAAAAATGTAAATTAAAATACTGGCTAAAATAAATCTTTAATGAAAGTTTATTATGTCCTCTTATACCTTCTCTGGACCCCTCTGTATAAATGTAAAAGTATCTCAATGCTAATTTAGGCAGTGAATAAGCCATTCTCATTGTGGATTCAAGCTGAGAATTTAGCTCCAGATACTAAACTGCTAACTCCATACAGAAGCATCCTTAAAGCTGACTTCTGGTGCATGTTTCTGACACACCAAAGAGAAAATTAAGCTATTTATAACACAGCAAATGGTGGTTTAACAACAGAAGCATCCTCCTGCCAAGAGCACTAATCATCCTTAGATGAAAGTAATGTGAAAGAGAAATGTTTACCTAAAAACATTCCACTGAAATCCCAACCTTTCTGGAGCTGGAACACACAGAATTTAAGAGATCTGCGTGACCTGAAAGATTATCTAGTGGTGATTCGCAACCTGGCAGGGACAGGGATCACTCCTATTAAGAATCGCTGTAAGGAATAAGAGATGGTACTGAATGGGGCGTGTTATAAATGCGAATGTTACCATCGCAGAAGAAAGGACCAAAAAAATCCAAAATCCTTATTTTCCATATTAGAAAATGACAGCAGAAAGAAGTTAAGTTGCTACTTCAAGTCACATGACAAGCAAGTTAACTAAAGTCAGAACTAGCCTTATTTTCCAGTGATTTATGACAGTGGTCTTTCCTCAAGAGTAATTTACATTAAATGTAAGACCTCATATTATTGCATGCTTTAGTAGTATCATGGCTCTGTCCAAGCTATTAAAAGTGTGCATTTTTCATACAAGAGTGACTAAGAGTGAATTTTCATTGAAGAGTTATGCCAAAGGCCCTCCTGCTGCCAAAGATTGTCCTGGACTTGAGCAGGTAAAATTCTTCCAAATTTGTGCCTATTCCAATATAATGGCAATATCCATTTGTGTCTATTTCTTGTAATTAAATAATTTTCATGGTACTCAGAGCATCTTGCCTCTCAAGAAACAGAGTTTAATTTTGTCTGGTTTCTCCATCAGTGCATTTCTCATAAGAGGGAGACAGCAGATTCTATAGCAAAGCTAAGATTTACAGTAAGGACCTGGTCAAGAAGAAATTAGTCCACTAGTCTGTAGGGGAATCTGACATTTTAGTTTCCTGAAATTTCTCTTTTTAATTTCATCTACATATCAGCTGTGTTTGAAAATATGAAGTACCCAAGAAAAAACCAAATTTTTACATTTGAAGTAAAAGAATAGAGTTTGTAATTTGTCATCAGAAATAAGAATTATCATCACCCTCTAGCCAAATCAAGACACATTAAACTAAGTTCATCTGAAGATTGCAGCAATCATTTGAAATAAAACTTTACTGCTCATGTAAATGCCAAATAAATATATTAAAAACAAGACATTAAAATGTCTTTCCTTTATCCTTTTGTAATGAAGGAAACACTGAAGAGGGTTTTCCTAAGCCTTCTTTCCCCATTCTTTCTATAGTCAATAACTGAATAAGAAAGCCATGATTAATGAATATGGTAAGGATTTTTATTTGATATTCAATGAATTTCCCACTCTGCACAAGTCTCTTTTTCTATGTCTTTTTTCTTCACTAAAGTAACTAAAGTCTAATACTGAAATGTCTCGTTAAGAACTAAAATAAACAGATCACCTCAAAATTCGCAGCACCAACCTAGTCCAGTTGTTGATGCACTTGCTCTTGTTACTTGCATAGCACTTATTTATGAAATGCTCCCATATACACTAACTTATGAAACTCCTTCAACAGTATCCATGTATAGGAAAACTAGGCATTTTAGACAGGGATTCAATAGAGAAGGAAACCATGACTTTGGAAGATTCTATGACTTGTTCAATGTCACAAAAATGGTAAGTGGTAATTCTTTGCCTCCCATTTTTAAACATCAGGTATTCTGTATCATTCCTACAAATGAGCTTAGAATTTTAGCAGTTCTTCAATATAAATATTAGTAAAGACAGGGAGAAAAGCTTCTCAAAGATTCTGTAGTGCCCTTTAGCATTCTTTTTTGTGACCTAGTCTAAGCAAATGAAATCAAGCCATAAAAGAATATTGGAAGCAATTGGTCACTCTGGAACTCTCATTGAGAATAATTACGTAGGAGCTCTTCCTTGGACTCTGTTAAAAAAAACACTCATATTTAAACCTTTATAATAGTCTATTGTGCTCTAATCAAGGTCATGTATGTATTTGAAGCATCGGAGTTATCACACAAACCTTATGGCAACTGTAATAAACCCAAAATGGAAAGTGGAACAATACTTATACATAAAAGTTTATATCTGAAGGATTAGCAGCTGATAACTTCCCCACTTGGAAAAGAAGCACAATATCAGTTAATATTACAGTTAAAATCATGTACAAACTTGCACACATACAAAATCTCATTCAAAATGCCACATAAAGGCCAGTGTATTTTTATAATACACTCCACAATATTTTTAAGGCCAAACTAACATCTGAGGTTTGATGTTAGATGTAAACTGAGACTTGAGCATGTAATCTGTTATTCATTTTGCCATGTAATCAAGTAGACTCTGATACCACGGAAGGAAGGAACCCAGAGTCCAAGCAAGTCTCTGCTCTGCTGTGTGCTAAGGTACTCCCAGGTTAGTGCCTTTTGCATAAATTAGAGATAATCATCCTTATTACATATTAAAGAACATATATGGGAGGAGTTGAGAGGCTGTGCCTAGGAGTAGACTGTCCGAGGGTAAATCCTGGCTCTGCTGTAAGCCACTAAGGCTTCACCAATAAGCCGCATGATTGATCTTAAACACATTGCTTAACTTCAGTGTGCTTTAGTTTCCTTATCTGTGATGTGGCAATAATAGTATCTACTTTATAGGCGATTGTTGTAAATAAGATAATATAGAGACAACCTACTAAGTTCTCAATAACCATTACTAATTTATATTTATGGTTATTATTTCTAGGTAGCACAGGGTTGCTTGCTGTTTAACTTGAATTATTATTCAGGGGGAAAAAAGAAAAATTAATTATATATGCATATTTCTTTGCATTCATTAGCATTGCTGAAAACAATATAGCCTTTGTGTATTTGGGAACCGCTATACATCAGAAATAATGGTATTCTAAAAAACAAGTATATTTCTTGAAATATAAGAGAGATACTCATAAGGTTGAATTGAAGGCACTACATTAATTTCTAGGTAGAAAATCAAGTTGATAAAAATAATTCTGATACAATGTGAATGCAGGTGGGAACATTTTAAAACTAAGGCTTATTCTGAATATTGTTAGAAAATAGATGTGTGGATAGACCATTCTGGTTATAAGTCAAATGCTCACTTTTTCTAGGGCTAGGAATATGAATCTGAAGAAACCCACCATCACCTCACTGATTTTTCCTAGATAATTGCATACTTTTACTTTGTATTCTACGTACATGCATAATTATTTTGTGTCAAGACACTATTGAACTTTACACCATAACAAGGAAATAAAAACAATTATCTCCTAAATGCATATTTTGCAATTACCAAAATATATCTGCTCCAGAATTAATCAGAGATCATTAAAATGTTTGTCACTCCAAGTAGAGAGGAAAAAAATCGGAGAAGTTAGTAAACTAGTAAGTAAATGAATAAATATTTTAAAAAACAATCTGGAGGCTAAAAATATCAGAGTATACTGAACTTATGCTCAATCTTCTACACAGATGGTACACTAGTGAGAATTTATGAAAGTAACCAAGTTTTTGGATGGAAAATCTATAGCCACTGCTGTTAGTTTCTGCTAAAGTCTTACCACAGAGCTACTGGGTGCTAGTGAGATTTAAAAAATTTGTATCTTCTTAAACAAAAGGCAAATGCACCTCTATTCCAAGAGTTGTCAGAGCAGAGATCTCTCCTCAAATTATACAGCTTATCTTAAATATGTAGTCATTGTGAAGATTTGTGTTTATTTTTAGTGGTCCAGTTTAACCACCAACATTTTAAAAAGAAACAATTTTCAACTTCCTAGTAACAATATCTTACAAGCCATTGCATGTTTTACCTGATTAATCTCTTTATATTTGTGTGATTCATATAAGAATTCTTAAAAACGTGAATTTAGAAAGGTGTATAATTAATCATGCTGTTTAACAACAATTTCTGAAAATTCAATTATGTGTCAGTCAATTCAATACTCAGAGCTTCAACCTCTATAACCTCATTCAAATCTCACAACAACCCTGACAGGGGAGCATATTTTACAGGAACAGACATGGAATCAGCCAAAGACTGGATCTCAGGGTCAGCCAATCTGACAGTAAGTGGCAGAGTTGATGATGTGTATGTCTATGACCTTGAAGTTACCATTTCACATCTCTTAAAGATTGGTCTCATAAAGACTGCTATTTTCAAACATGGTAGACTAGACCCTCTGATCTAAAAAACAACAAAAATGCTGAAACAATATAGAAAGAAAAAAGGAAGGAAGAAAAGGCATTTTAAATTATTGCATTGGCAAGAAAGTTAGGGAAACATCAAAGGTCGATAATGAAGTAAAATCAAAATCTGGAAAGACAAGAAATCAAAGCAGTTTTCACCATGAGTACATATACTGAACCCTGCACACACTGAGCTTCTGTTTGATGACCCAGGAGATTGCTGAGAACAGGGGCAAAGCGTAAGACCAGATCAACATGAAAGTTCTAATAAGACTCATCTACATAAAGAAGTTGCCTTAAAAAGATATACCCATGGCATAGCATGGAGCAGAAATAAATAAGACCCTTAGAAAAAGACAAGAAAAGTTTTTATTCTCAACCTTTGCATTGGATGAAGTGAAAATCTCCTTGAGAAGTGATAGTGATGAGCCAGGAACATCTTCAGGATAATCCCAAAGACCTTAAACCAACATTTTTATTAAATGTGTCTTGGATTATTGGTAGCCCTTGGCTCCTAACAGAAGCAAATCCTTCAGATGAACAAACCTTCAAGAATAAGTCATAGAATTAATACAGATCGAGTTCCATTGAACGGGAGCTCACAGTAAAAATGGCAACATTCACAAGGAAGGAAGGCACGAAAAGAGAAAGCCAGAACAAACAGCAGTGCTCCAGAAACGGGAATTATCAGGCTCATAATATAAAAATAAGTATGTTTAAACATTTCAGCAAATAAGAAAAGAATGACATACTAGTAAGAAAAATGTCTATAAAATGACTAAGTTGATTTGTAAAAGAAGGGAAAACTTTTAGAAAAACTACAGAAATACTGCTGAAGAAGAAGAGCATGGTGCAGGGACTGGCACTACTGAGATATCAAGAATTAGAACTATAAAAATTATATGTCACTAGTGCAAAATTGATCAAATAGACCAACAAATAAAGAACAGTTAGCCCAGCAAAAGAGCCAGTATTGTAAATAATCGGGGAAAAAGGACAAACTAGCCATTAAATGTTGTTGAAATAATTGGTTATCTTTGGGAAAATTTTAATTGGATCCCCTCCTTAAATAAAAACTAAAATAAATTCTAAGTGGAATAAATAATTAAATGTGAAAGATAAAGCTATAAATCTTTCAGAAGACTACAAAGAAGTATATTTTTAGAAACCTAGGGTGATGATTTTCTTAAACAGAGCACACACTAATCAAACTTATAAGAGAAAATAATAAAATCAACTACATTAAAATTAATAACTGCTGCTCATCCAGAAATAGTGTAAAGAAAATGAATTTATGAGCCACAACCTGAAAGAAATATTATAGCATAACTAACTGCTTTGCTATACTTTACATTTGCCTCTGGTTCATGAATCCTTTGCTGATATTTACTTTCCAGGAAGAAAACTTTCTTCCTAGTGGATACTCTTATTTTTACATTTTAATTGTCCCAACATATCCTGAGAGTTACATGAAAAGGTTTCCAACTTGTGTTGAATTGTAACAATTATAGCACTAAAAGATAAAACATACGTAGTCACAGTGTAAATAGTAACTGGAAAACCTATTGCCAAGATCCAAATATATGCATTTTATAAAAGGCGTAGGGAAGTTGAAGATAAAACTATAGTGAAGGGCACAGCAGAAAGGAGGGAAGAAAGCAAAGGAGGCAAAGGCAGGAAGAAAGGAAGGGGGTAGTTGGAAAGAGGAAGGAAGGACTGAGTGGAACTCGGAACAGGAGACAAAGCCTGCGATCAGCTCCGCATGGGAGTTCTAAGAAGACACCTCTGCAAACCCACAGAGTAGCAGTCTGGCCACCACAGTAGCAGCAGCTAGATCATTGGATCCATGAATAACCTCCACCTCCGATACCATGTTTCCTCTATAGGTGATCTTCCTGTGCAATAACAAGGTTGCCAAGGAGAGAGAGACCAGTTGATGTGTCATTTAATTCACCAGTTGTTGAGACTCCCTGTATGGGAAATGTTCTGTGATGTGATCTATTTTACTCTCATACCCATAGTTTACCTCATTCCTAGTTGATTCCCGTGTAACACAAGCAAATTCCATCTTGCAGTTTTTCCACACAAATAGAGCCAGACTTGTCACAAAAAAAAGTCAAAAGCACAGCAGCTGGGATCTTCTTCTCATAGGTCAAAATTTCAGCTCCAAATGGCCCTTCCGCTGACCTTCTCAGGCACTTATACCACCAAGCAGGGCCTCTCCATGCTGTCTGAGTCCCACCTTCACAAGGCCCCTCACTCAAGCCTCTATTTTAATAATCCTGGTCTTTTCCATTTTACCCCCAACTCCTAGGAGTGATAAGTGTTTCCTGTAACTGTTACTAATAGGACACTTCATGTTCCTTTTGCCTTTTCAGTTCTCTTGTGATAGGTTAAACATTCTCTTTATTAAGATATCTTTTATGTAATCGGTATGGCTTCTGCTCTATGAATGGAAGCCGACCGATACAATGATCAAAATCCCTTATGAAAGAAAGCAGCAGTGTTAAGGACAAACAGTATTAGTGTACTTCTGTCTTTACTATATAAAGATGAACTTGTTATTCTCCCATTGATAGCAATTTAGAAAAAAGGCATTAATCAAATCCATAGCCACACACTAAATAATAGAGGCAGTGCTGTTCTGCTTCAGAAAAGATACTACACTCAGCTTGGCAGCTTCAATGAGGGCTACCACCATCTGGTTGAGTTAATGGTCATCTATTGTCTGTTGTCATGATCCAGCTGCTTTTTACAGAGTCCGGGTAAGGGAATAAAACAAGGAGCACCACTGCTATGTCCTCACATCCCTGATAATGGTACTAATTTTTACAATTCATTCCAAGAGCACTATTACTTTTTATTTATTATTTTGACTATATAGAAAATGTTGGACAATTTTAGGAGACTCTACAATGCTTTCCACCATAGCATTCAAGCCCATTGGATTGAGATAATATAATTTATCATGTGATTTCCATAAGTCTTGACCTTAATCAAACCATGATAACATTTCAGGTCTTATGTCCACATAGACCTCATTTTAACCCTCCTCTAAATATCTGGTATCCTAGAGACTTCTGGCCAAGACGGAGGTATAGATAGATAATCTTTGTTTCCTCACACAACAGAAAGAAGAAAAACCATCAATTTAAAAATAAAAAACAACCACAACTGCCAGAAAATCAAACTGTATGGAAGTCTGACAACTAAGGAATTAGAGAAGAAATTCATCCAGACTGGTAGGATGGGAACAGACAGGCAGCCAGGGCAGAGAGGACATGTGGCAAGGTGGTGGCTGGCAGACTGGGTGGTCCCACATTTGTGTGTGGATAATCTGGAAGGAACAACTGGGGAGTGAAACAGACACACGACCTGGGGTTCCAGCACATGGAAAAGAAAGCCTCAAAACCTCTGGCTGTAAAAACCTGTGGAGATAACAGCAGTGGGAGAAACTCCCAGCCTCACAAGACAGTTCATTAGAGAGACCCACAGGGTCCTAGAATGTACACAAATCCACCAACCCAGGAATCAGCACTAGAAGAGCCCAACTTGCTTGTAGGTAGCGGGGGAAGTGACTGAAAGCCAGCTGAGAACCAAGCAAGCAGCATTGTTTCCTCTCTGACCCCTACCCACATACAGTGCCACAACACAGCAAATTGAGTTGCCCCAGCCTGGTGCATACCTAAGGCTCTGCTCTTTACAATGTAATAGGCATGCTGAGATAAAGAAATATGGGTCAAATTAAAGAACAGATTAAAACCAGAAAAAGAACTCATTGATGAGCAGATAGACAACCTATCAAATGCAGAGTTCAAAACACTGGTAATCAGGATGCTCACAGAAATGATTAAGGGTGCAAAATAGAGGAAGACATGA
Organism: Micronycteris hirsuta; assembly: GCA_004026765.1. Lineage (NCBI taxonomy): Eukaryota > Metazoa > Chordata > Mammalia > Chiroptera > Phyllostomidae > Micronycteris > Micronycteris hirsuta. The sequence goes on along the minus strand of PVJI01006988.1, from coordinate 60,703 downwards.
AGGCTATGCAAAGTGAAATAAAGAAACTAGAAGGAAGAAATAAACATTCAACTGGAATACAATGAAGACACAGGAATTCAAAAAATGAGGAGAGGCTTAGGAACCTCCAGGGCAACTTTAAACATTCCAACATCTGAATCATAGGGGTGCCAGAAGGAGAAGAGAAAGTGCAAGAAATTGAAAACGTATTTGAAAAATAATGAAAGAGAACTTCTCTAGTATGGCAAAGGAAATAGACTTCCAGGAAGTCTAGGAAGCTCAGAGAGTCTGAAGTTGGACCCAAGGAAGCACACATCAATGCACGTCATAATTACATTACCCAAGATTAAAGATAAGGAGAGAATCTTAAAAGCAGTGAGAGAAAAAGGAGACAGTTACCTACAAATGGGAGTTCCCATTAGACTATCAGCTGATTCCTCAAAAGAAACCTTGCAGGTAAGAAGGGGCTGGAAAGAAGTATTTTAAGTCATGAAAGGGAAGGACCTACATCCAAGATTACTCCATCCAGCAAAGCTATCATTTAAAATGGAAGGGCAGATAAAGTGCTTCCCAGATAAGGTCAAGTTAAAGGAGTTCATCATCACCAGGCCCTTATTTTATGGAATGTTAAAGGGACTTATCTAAGAAAAAGAAGATCAAAAATATGAACAGTAAAAAGACAACAAATGCACAACTATCAACAACCAACCCTAAAAACAAAAAACAAAAATAAAAACAAACTAAGCAAACAACTAGAATAGGAACAGAATCACAGAAATGGAGATCGCATGGAGGTTATCTGTGGGGAATGGGAGTGGGGAGAACAGGGGAAAAGGTACAGGGAACAAGAAGCATAATTGTTAGGTACAAAATAGACAGGCGAGGTTAAGATTATTATAGGAAATGGAGTAATTAAAGAACTTATATGTATGACCCATGAAAATGAACTAATTGTGGGGGGTGGGAATGCTGGTGGCAAGGAAGGTGCAGGGCAGAGGGGGATTAGGGGAGAAAAAATGGGACAACTGTAATAGCGTAATCAATAAAATATACTTAAAAAAAACAAAAAAAATCTAGTATCCTCTTTCCCCAGGGAAAAGTAACTGTTTGGAGAATAACCAGAGAAATATTTTTCCATATGTACTTTTGGTAAAATTACAGAGTTTTTTTTTTTTTAAGGAAATCCACATTTTCCTTCAATCAATGGGTTATGGATCAGTAAGTTAATATACAGGATGGGGTTAAATCTGGCTTACAGTTGTGAGTATGTGAAACAGTTAATTCTTATATTAATTTTTGTATTAATTTTTGTATTAATTTTTTTCCATATAAACAACTGTAAACCTCTTTTTGCCCTACCCAGTATATCTGGAAATAGAAGAAGAGCCACAGCTGTCCATTGTGATGGTGGATGTCAGCCTTGTGATCAACACTTTTAGGGTTATTATTATTGCTGTATTAAAAAACTGAGCAATATTCTAGTCACTATCTTTATGTCTCATTCCAAGGACACCACCATAATCTATTACTCATTACCATAGATTCCTATTACCCATTACAGTAAACACATAAAGTTTGTTTCTTACTGTTAAGCATTGCCACTTGGACGATTCTGTTTTAGAATTTTATAATCCCAACTGATTTTAGGGAACCAGGACCATGGCAGCATCTCTGACTAACATGCGCAGCTTGCAAAGGACAACCACCCCTGGGCTTCTCAAAGACTCTCGTACTTTCCGTCCAGGTACATTCTTTATTGCTTAAGTGAAGGTAGTGCCTCCCGCCCTATCCCCAGGGAACATAGTAATATGATGAATTCTTGGATATCACATAGTAATACGGATACACATTCTCGTTTTTCTGAGTTTTTTATTTCTTTCTTTATGTCATGCCAAGGAAGTTCTGGCATGTTAAACTTGTTTCACAGTCACCAATGTTGCTTAAAAGATTCAAGAAACTACCCCAGCAAATGATCACAACCAGCTCCAAACATAATGTTGCCTAGTTTAAAATGTTGAAGATATTGACTTGTTTACTGGCATCTGAAATCTGGAAATATCAAATCTCAATCCTGTTTACATGTTATATTGGATTCTTCAAGAGTCAGCTCTGATTTCAAAAAAGAAAGTAAATTTGACCCTCAAAAATAAGACCTTTTGTTGTAGTTTGTCTTTGTGCCTATTGAGAGTGAGGGATGAAATTAACTGTAGTTTCAAACTTCTCCTCCAAGAGAGAAGAAAGATATTTTACTGGCAAAAAAAATAAATAAATAAATAAATTCTGAATGCTTAGAGCCTGCTTTGCGCACTAATAAAAAGTCAAATGAAAAAAAGCAATTTGATTAAATTATGTGTGCCTTTGCCTATGCCAATGGAGCTTAACTAAGCAAACAGAAGCAGTGAAGTAAATCAATGTTGGTTTATTAAAGATCAGAATTCAATATCTCAATGGTTGAGGGGTTTATGCACCGGAGTGCTCACTGTTTCACTTTTCTTTGCTGAGAAAGTAAACACGGCAGCACCAGGGAGGAACTTGTTCAGGGAATGACACCGACAAGCCGCGTTTCTCAAGGCATCTTCCGGGTGCCTTGCAGCTCTCCGAAGATGTTTTGTAAATAGAGTATAAATTTTATCCTAGTGTTTCACGTATTTCAACTTTTCTTCAAAAATGTTTATTTTAACAATTATTATTTCTTAGATATTTGTGTTTTGCACCAGTGGAAGCACTTCTACCTCTCAAGTAAGAAATAAAAGCTGAACTGTCTCTGCCTGTTCTCATATGACTCACCAAATATTTGGGGAATAAATCGATAGTTAATTTCTAATTTGGGTGCATCCTAAAATGAAGTCACAAATAAGAGCAAATTTGTAACATCAACATTAATCTCCATGGCAACAGGCTTACTGCGCAAGCAGAGGATTATGACTTCACAAGACAATCCAACAGAGGGAGAGGGTAGGTTGCAAGGAAGGGAACTCATTTTCAAACTCATGTATCTATAATAATTGTCCTGGGAATGCAGACAAAGCCTCGCAAAGCAAACTGCTTTTTATAAAAATATTTTGTTTTTTCAAGTTTGTTCCTCAAGGAAAAGAAGTCTTTTTTCTAAATTGCATGGAGTGTGTGACATAAGGCAATTTTAATACATAGCTAATGTGAGACCAGAAATCCGGGATATAAAGGTTTGAACGGGGACTGGGCGCATCAGGAAGGAAACACTGCACATCCAGACCAGCAGCACATGGGGCTGAAGAAAAACAAAACTCAGACTTTCTACTGCCGTGTTTACTGTACCAGCATCCAACATTTACACAGGAATCGGCCACTTCATCCTTCCTTGTCCATTTTACTTTCTTTCAAACACAATCGATAAAAATTAGACTTCCCTTTTTGGATTCACTTCCATTTTGGATCTCCTTTCCTTCAGGAAAGAAAAATCCTGCTCACAGCAAGCCTAGGGCTTTCCTAGAATTCTATACCCAAGCAACAATATTGAGGGTTTTATTTTTCTGAAATTAAAAAAAATTAATAGGCCACATCTCAACGAGTTAGGCCCATGGAATACACACTGTTCTGTTGTTGCTGTTTTTAAATTCTGTTGTGCTTTGTATCATTTTGTTCAGCTTGCCTTTCCAGTAAAGTGCGGACGCCTTTAAGAAAACAGCACAGAAAACAAATAAACTAAAATGATCTATCAGTGGTAATCAGAAAAAGGAAGGGTTAAAATAATAATTTAACCATAGGCCAAACGACTGCAAACTCTCCAGAGTCTTTTAATATTGCCGTTGACACAGGGCCGGAGTGAAAAGTGCTCTGAAAGGCAGCCTGGCATGGAACAGGCAAGGCTGTTACTGGCCAGTTCGTTCACAGTCTGTCCCACTGAATTCCCATCTGCCTGTGCGGAGTGCCAAAGATGACATAGAACTTATGATTAAGGATAAGTCAGTGTGAAAACTACTTGAAAGTTGTCAAGAAGCAGACCTCATTACCCACAACGGGTTCAATTAAATATTTGAGGGAAGAAAATGATCCGACCAAATCCTCAGAAAACTTTATAACTGGGTTGAATGACTTGAGCCTTTTACATGTTTGAAGTCAAATAGAATACTGGGTTCCTGAAGCTCTTATAATTAGGTGGACATTGACTAGTAATGCCAGGATGTATATCGTATTTTCTTTCCAAAATCTAGGTGATATTACACTTTCAAAAGAGACGTATGTCATCAAATCCTTCCTCGTCTACCTTCCCACCTGCCTGCAAGATGCTCCAAAATGGACAAATATAGCTGACTTGATAAATTAGGTGCCAATTTCATGACATTCTCTTGAGTCAAGATCAAAGTAGCAATATAATTTTTGTGGTATTTTAATAAACATCAGAGCAAGTGAGACTACAATTCTTTCCAGACCAACCTCTGGAAAGTCTCTCTCTCTCTCTCTCTCTCTCTCTCTCTCTCTTTTTTTTAGTTAATCTTCCTGGCCTTTCCCATATGCTACCCAGGAGCTGGTTATAAGCAAAAGCTAAAAATATTAGGCTCTAATGGTTTAGCTCTTTCTTCTCATCCATATTCATTTTGCTTATCTTTACTAAAGTAGGTTAGAATAATTGCTTAGAAAAAATTATCTAATGAGAACCCAGATTAGAAATATATTTATAAATAAATAGCACTTATGCTGCCTGCATAATTTCAAGAAACTTGAGTAAAATAAGCAAATACTTAAAGCATAATAAAGTCAATCCCTTTCAGTCAACACTTTGCATGATAAATTCAACTTACCACTATTATTAGTGAAAGTAATCATAATAGAAAATATAACTGCAACAACTACCCTTTTTTAAAAACATTTTATTTATTTATTTTTAGAGAGGGGAAGGAAGAGAGAAAGAGAAGGAGAGAAACATCAATGTGTAGTTGCCTCTCACACACCCCCTATTGGGGACTTGGCCTACAACCCAGGCATGTGCCCTGACTGGGAATCGAACCGATGACCCCTTGGTTCACAGGCCGGCACTCAGTCCACTGAGTCACACCAGCCAGGGCACAGCTACCCTTTTTGAGTACCCTTCTATCATGACCACTTTCTGTGTTATATACTTTTCAATGTACTTTCTAATGTAAATCTCAACCTTAATATTTTAAGTTCTATTTCATAGATGAAGAAATTCATGCTCAATACATGACTAATACCCTCAAGTTCACAAATTAGAAAGTAATATCACAGTGGTTATTAACTGGTTTGTCTGTCATACTTTACTTTTCAGTGACATCTGCTTATAAAGTCTCTGCCACAGAGCACCAGGCCACACAACTATATCTGAAAAAGTCAGCAACTCTGTTAGATGGGCTCTAAAAAGAACTAAGACTTTGAGGCTGAGATATAAATATGTGTGTATACATACATATATATGTAGCATAAGATATATCATGTGTACATATATGTATATACAGGGGTGGGCAAAAGCAGTTTTACAGTTACAAATAATAATACGATAATTAATAAAAATACAAGATAAACTGTTTCACGTACTCACCACCGTAAACCTACTTTCGCCCACCCTGTATGTGTGTGCCTAGAGTTTCACACAGTTACATATCTAAATGGATAAGGACGTACGTACACACACCCATCAGCCAATCAATACTTTCCCTCAAAGGCAAAGAGGTATGACTGTCCTTCCCTGATCCCATCTTCATTCTTGCTTCAGGGGCCTTTCTGTAACTTATTTTCTTACTCCATTCTTCCCTTAGAGTTGCTGAGAGAAGAGAAAAAGAACATAAACAGAAAGGCAAGATTTAAGAGTACTGCTCTTCAATTTCTCACAAGGAAAATCCTTGGAGAGCCCTTGAAATATTTAGATACCTCAATGGCTCTTTAAAAAAAAATCAACATTTCAAATTTGAGAGCATCTTTAAGGTCAAAGAAATGATTCCGAGTGCTTTTACTTGCTAGAGCAAAAATTATTTATTTTAAAAGTGATTAAATTTCCTTTGATAGCTTTTTAAATTATTTTGATCTTTCAAATAATGCCTCCAAATGAATTTAAATTTAAAGTTGTGCCTTAAATGTTAACATTTGTCATAGCAGGCATATTAATTTGAGCTAAGGCAAATTTATGACATAGTTTGTTACTTTATCACTATATGTACACTTTATAGTTCATAAAGGTCTCTTGAATAATCTCAATGCATACGGTATATTAATGCTCCTTTTATGGGACTTGAAATATTGTACCACTAGAAATTACTACTTAGATTTATAATGAGACTATCTTCATTTATAACATTTTGCTGATGACACTTTTGAGTAATTAAATGTGGTGACCTTGCTAAGGAATATCACCCCAGTTATGATGCTACTCTGTGCTCCTTAGCTAGCTCATTGGCAATAAAGTGTTCATTTTAAAGCAATGTGCTATTTAACTCATTTGTTCAGAATTTTTTTTTTCCATTCAAATACCAGAAACACCCTGGGTTGCAAAGAGCAATAACTTTAAGTGAGGTTTAGACAAATCAGTTGAGACCAAGCACATACCTGCTTTGTCCGTGAACAAAGCCTTTATTGTTAATAACACAGTAAAACTGGTCCTGGCTGGTGTGGCTCAGTGGGTTGAGCACCCACCTGCAAACCGAAAGGTCACCTGTTGATTCCCAGTCAAGGCGCAGGCCTGGGGTTCTGGCCAGGTCCCCAGCTGGGGGCGTGCGAGAGGCACCTTGTCGCTGTTTCTCTCACACATCGATGTTTTCTCCCTCTCTTTCTCCCTCCCTTGTCCCCTCTCTTAAAAAAATATGTAAAATATCTTCTGAAAAACAGTAAAACTGAAGCTGGTGGGGGCAGGGGACAGGGGAAGTAGCACAGATGAATAGTAATCTGCTGGGAAAGCTCCAACAAATGCAGGAGCACTCAGTTTTCAGGTTGTTAGTGGTTTTTCTTCTTTTGATCAGTATCATATTGCCTCTCTGGACAAGGAAAATACTGGAATTGAAAGGGCTGCCATTTCCGAGATGTATGAAGGAGGGTAGGCAAAGAAAGACTATGAAAGGTGTGTTTTAAGGATCCTTTCCCATGCTGCTTAGCCCCTCTGGCTGTGCTCCTCAACACAGTGTCAGCGTATGCCCTGCCATCTGCGATTTCTCCAGTATAGAAGCACGCCACCTTAATGCTCTGTAAGGGATAGTGTGCTAAGTTTGCAATACGTATCTTTTCACTTTCATTCCCTAAAAATGTTATAATGGGGTATGATGATATCCATTTTACAGATGACAAAATTGAGGCTTAGAGGTAGTAATTAGCCTGCAAGGGTCTTGACAGAAGGTTGTCCACTACACCATCCTGCTTCCACAGTGTCCCCGAACCCTCAAATCAGACAGGCTGCTTCTTGCACCTTCACTATAAGCTACTGTGGACAGGAGAGGTTGGACCCAGGGAGGCTAGTTATGTAAGTATGAGAACAATACACGTTACTGGGCTGAAGAGAATGACCTTCAAATTATTGTGATTAAAAAGCTACCGATAGATATGTGGAGGGGAACCTCTTGGGTAAAACCCAAACAGGAAGTTCTACTCTTTCCAAATGAACCCTGAGAGATTTTTGTAGCCCTTCTAACATATAACAGTAGGAGAGTGAGTGAGAGAGTGAGAGCAACAGAGAGAGGACAGGCATGCCGGGGTATTTAGGAATCATAGTACGTTTTGCAGTCTGTATAGTAGACAATGGCAAACCCCTTTGTTTCCAACTTTTCCCAAGTCTTTGCAGTAATACGGAGGAACAGGAATAGCAATAGCTACAGAGATAATGACTAAAAAATTTGAAAACATTCTAATGTCTCAGCAGTATGGATATATTATTCCAAATTGTTGCATATTCATACAAATAAACATGATGCAACTCCAAACAGTAATACCATCAAAGAGGCATTTTAAGATGTGAAAAATGCTAATTAAAAAAAAAAAGCAAGCTACAAATAGTATGGTTTCAGTCTTTAACCCACACTCACAAGTACCCACACATACACAGAGGGAGAGTGACGTACGACCATGTGTTAAATAGCTTTCTCTGGGGCACAGGACTATGATTTTTTTTTTGTTTTATCAACTGTATCTTCTTCGTCTTCTAGTGTTTCAACAGAACATTTAATTTTTAAAGTGATTAAATAAATACTCATAATCATGTAAAGACATAGGTAAAGTATAATGACTCAGTGCTTAATATCTAAACTTGAATAACGACAAATAGATATAGGATATGGATCAATTCAAGGCACGAACAAGAAATGACAAATAACGTAAGAAAAGAACAAAAAAGATCTAATAGATCAAAGGGAGAGATTTCTCTTAACATACTCTGGGTAAGTATTTCACCAATTCCCTTAAGAGTAGGGATGAATTAAATACCCAAACCACTTTGTAGATCATTCGTAGCTTCTTGAATGTATTTACTTGCTAAAATCAAGTACTTCATGAACTATATATAATTTAGTCCTATGTGTTCACTCATTCTCAGTTACTTATTTCTATTTCAAGTAAAAGAGCCCCTTTGGTATTGTTTACTTGATCGGATGATGCAAAGGACAACTAGCATCCAGAGTCCAGCATCTCAAGAGGGCATGGCTGGTCAGCAACAGCCTCATGAAGGGATGGAGCCTGAATGGGGCCTGCCTCCTATAGTAAGTTATACTGTACCTTACGCTGTTACACCCGAAGCGCCGAGACTTGAACAGACCACTGTTATTTCTTAGCATGCAATGGGGATTGTGTTAAGTGCTAATGAAAGCACTGTGAGAATCTATATGGTGTTTCAATGACTTTTTCAAATACCCATAAAATACACCTTAAAATCGTAGGCCGTATTTTTTTATTTATTTTGCCATTTGTAATGCATGATAAAACACACCCACCTTCACTTCAGCCCTGGATTATCGTAAGCATTTGTAATATTTAATTTCAACTCCTCCACCTCTCCCTAGTTCCAAATAACAAAACATAAACAAGGGTTACAATAGCTCCAGCCACTGCCAGGCGCTACCTGCCTCCTGAAATTCGATCAATAGCTGGCTTCACCACTCCTCCTACTTTCTGAGATTTGGAGGAGAAAGTGCCTCATGAGCTCAGACTGAGTCATAAATAAATTCCCAGGGACTATTATGAGCAGCAAGCTTTAGGTTTCACAGATATCGTAACCAGCCGTATCAAGGCATAGCCTTGATGGCATCAAGCCCCTTCATCTAAATCATTGTAACATCTCGATGTATAGTTTAAAACTGATTACTCCTGCCTTCATTGAAAACAAATGATTTTACATAGTTGTGATGAGAAAAGTTTCTAATGTTGATTTCAATGAAAATTGTGACAAAGGGAAAGGGAGGAGGGGAAGTGTGTGTGTTGGGGGCAAAGGGGCTTAAGCCAGTTAAGTGTTCGTCTTTCATAATAGATAGTCAGTTTACAATTTCTAAAACTGAAGAATCAAAAACCACGAGCAAAACTGTGTTATTTAGGAACATGTGGCAAATCCAGGAGAAACGTCTAAAAAGAGTGGAAAGTAGCTGCCCTTGGAAGCAGGACTTAAGGTAGAGAGGAAGGCAAGGGAAGGGCCTGCTGCTCTTCATCACAAGTCTCACAACATTACGGATCTTTACAAATACAACACACACATTGGCTTATTTTGATAAAAAAAAATAAAAATTTAATTAAAAAAATGTCTGCCCTGGGTAGCTCAGGATTGAGTGCGTAGCTCAGTGGATTGAGTGCGGGCTGGGAACCAAAGGGTCACCAGGTCTATTCCCAGTCAGGGCACATGCCTGGGTTGTGGGCTGGGTCCTCAGTGGGGGCCACATGAGAGGCAACCACACATTGATATTTCTCTCTCTCCCTTTCTCCCTTCCATCCCCTCTGTCTAAAAATAAATAAAATCTTTAAAAAATTTTTTTCAACTCATTCACCTAGTCAAATGCTAAATAGTCACAGTTATTTTTACCTTACATAAAGCACTTTTATTAAATAAAATCTCGCTCTAGATACAGTTATCTGGTTTTGTCTTGTGCTAAAACTAGTTCTGCCTAACAGTATGAAACCTTGAAACTGTCAGGCATACTTGAATATTATCCTCGGTTAACCACGTCCGTCATGCCAATAGCACACCCAATCAAACATCTAAAGTTACCAACTGGCTCCAGAGTCGGTGCCCTGGTTACAAAACACTGGCCAGCTGCAGGAAACATAGAGGGGGAAAAAGTTATGCTTTGGCTACTGAATACAATTCATGCTCAGTGTTAACGATACTATGTCAGTCCATAAATTATAATGGCTAATGCTAGAACATTAACACCACTCAAAAACACACTCGTAAGCAAGCCAGCATGGCAAAATGAGGTCATGGAGAAGCTTAAAGCTATTTTAGGATGTGTCTTGAACACCAGTATAGCTCCTTTGACACCACCTGCTCTCATTTGGAGCACTGTATATTTAGGTCCCCCAACAGCAACTGGGCTCAAACCCAGTGCTGACTCTACAGTCCAGTTCAGGATAAATGCTGTTCTGTTGTTAGGTGTTGACCTTTAGATGAAACATTTAAATCCCCCTGCCAACATTCCCTACCTTCTGCTTAATTGGCAAAGTATAAAAGATGTGGTTGAGAGAGCATTCAACAGTGGTCATAGTCGCCTGCATATTATCATAGTAACAGAAGCATGTGATTTATTTCTTTGAAAAAGGAGTTGGACAATATAATCCAACATAATAAATCACCTGTGCCATGGGAATCATGATGGCATCAGAAAAGCAACTTACCTTCACATTAGGAATTTACTTATTCTTTCCATAGAACTATTCTTGCTCCGTCATCAAATCAAGAAGACTTATCTTAGTGTCTGAAATGAAGACCTGCTTCCATACATGACATTTGCCAGTGCCCTCCAAATGGGAGGGATTTTTGTCCAAATCCCTTTCAAAGCCACAATTCCCAAGTGCGGTGACATTGGTAAAACTTAGTTTTCAAAGCCACCAAAGGAGATTTTAATAATTAACTTGAAAGTCATTTCAAGTAGTATGTAATTCAAAATATAAATTACTGATATTATCCTTTGCAGTGGAGAGAAATTGACTGGCAAAAGTCAGGAATTAAAGGCTTTTAACACAATGATTTCCAATCATTCCTTTTTTCTGTATTTCGTTAATGCTTTCTGTACTCTGGAAAATGAATGTGTGTTTTGTAGAGTTGTAAAGTATTTATAATGTGTTTATCTTGTACCCAAAACTAAACCACTGACTTCCAAATCTTTCTATTTTGTTCCAGCACCTAATACTGCTTCTCCTTCCCTTGTGGTTCACAGTAAATGTGGCCTACAAGAAATATTGTATACGAGGAACAAAACATGTGAATATGGATCTAGAATCTTCCTTACCACTGATGACATAGACAGTTTCAATGATTATTGAGAAATAGCAGTTCTGTAAATCAAACCAGTATTAATTGTGCACATTCATTTTCTAGGCAATAAGCTAAGTGATAGGCACAGAGAGAAGGGCAAGTGAGGTGAGATCCCTAGGATTTCACACTCTATCTTCACTGCGCTTTCTTGTTTCTAAACTACTATTTACAGCCAGCACAAGCTCAGTAACCCACTCAAGTTGCAATCGCATATCCTATTATGCTTTTTGCGGCCCTGAACAGGTTGGCGATGAGTGCCAGTGATCACTGCCTGACAAGCATGAAATTAGTAGGTCAGACTAAGGTTATAATCACATTATCTGTGAGGGTGGGGGACATCTGACTGTTCTTTATCATTGCTAACAAAGAGCAGAAATGAAAAAATATGTATATATATAAACATAACAAGACTTCCAAAATATGAGGTAGTATATCATTTACACATCAAGGAAACATTGATTTAAAAATATTTTTAAAGATAAAATGTTTCAAGAAATGTAGGTAATCATAGAAGTTGTCTTGACAAACACCACTGAATTGAATTCATTCTATAGAACTTTATTTAATTAATTAATTTATTTATTTATTTATTTATTTAATTGTTATTCAAGTACAGTTTTCTCCATTTTTCCACCACCACTTACATCTTTTAATAGGTCAGCTACTGAATCTATGCTTGAACATTGCTAGTGAGAAGGAATAATCCTTCAGGCATAATCTACTCCTCTTATTGATGCCATTTAGAGACACATCAATAGTCTTTTACAATATTTTTAAAAGACTTGTTCTAAGTTTACAAAAAGATTTCATGTCTTTGATTCAATTAAGTATTAATTTAAAACCTAACTTTCTTATATTTAAATATAAAAACTGTGTAAAATTTAAATCTTATTTCATTATATAATGTAAGGTACACTTTCATATTTTTGTTTTCCTTACTAGTTAACCAAAATTTCCAGCATCATTTTTCATGTAATCTCCACTCACTTTGCTATTTTTACATACACATGGGTTTATCTCTAGATTTTTATTCTGTTCCATTTATCTGTTTTTGACACACTGTTTTAATTGCTGTAGCTTTATCAATCACTTTACTATTTGGTAGTACAAATGTTATACATATTATACTTTCTAGATTAATATTTCCTTCTTTGTTATTATAGCTGTTACTATTTCATAAATTAAAAATTATTTCATCCAGTACAGCCAAAATTGCATTGCACCATTCCCACTATAATTTATAATTAATTTGGGGAACTATGACATTTCAAAATCTTGATTCTTCCTGTCTGGGGACAGAGTAGGTGTTTCCAATTGTTTAACTCTTCTTTTTAGTCTCTCAGTAACTGTTTTATAGATTTTTTTTTTTTAGGTAGATGTCCCAGATGTCATTTTAAGCTTGAATTCACATTGCTATTCTGAATGGCCTTTTCCCCTTTATATTTCCTAAATGGTTATTGCTGATCTATAAGAAGTATGTGAAAAAAATATATATGTATACTACATATGTCTGTATATATATTTTGTGAGAAGTCCCCCTTATTGAATTCTGCTTCTCTTATTAGTCCTCAGGGTTTTACAGACACTTTTAAAAATTTTTCTATATAACTAGTACTTCTACTTAAATATAATTATATTTCCAATACTTTTAAAATTTCTTTTTCCTATATTATTTCATTGGATAGAAATTCCAAGAAGAAAACTTAAAAGTAATATTGATAATGCTTACTTGTACTATTAATAAATAGGTAAATAATATTTGTCACAGAGGTCTCTACTCTCCATCATCCCCAGACCAACAAGCCTTGGGCCAGCTTCAAATCTAAAAATCTTAGACTGGAAACTATTCCATTTGACACACTGTAATATATCCAGTGGTCCTTTTAGGGTTTATCAGTATCCTGGGGAGTTTCAGAGAGGCATCTTCCCTGGAAAACTGGGTCAGTTGGAGTATGTGATTTTAAAGCATCAAAATAGCACAAAATTACCTCAAACCTTAACTAAAGACTATCAGAAAAAACACAGGCAGCATGATTTTCATTCTCAGAAAGTGTGGCCAGATGAAGTCTTGAGACACATGCTATGTATGACCTGGCCAGTAAGCCAGAGAGATTCAGTTCTTTAGATTCACTCAGAGTGACCCTCATGATAATTCTTTTCTTCTGGTCCTCTGGCCTCATCTTTTCTGAGGCATGAATTTACTGTGAGGTCATTCAGCATGAATGCTGTGAATGTGAACCTCTAGATCCAAGCCCCCTCTTCTTTAGCTTCGCTCTTCTGGGCTCTCATAATCCAAAACTCTCTGGATTGTTTCACTTCAGTCCTTTCCTTGCAAGTTGCCTTAAGCTTCTATACATTAATCATTCAAAATGAAACTACCCTCAATATTTGAAAGATGAAGAAGGAAAATAAACCCAAATTTATTTTCCATTACTATGTACCAGGTACTGTTTAAGGCTGTTAACATACCTTATATGATATAATCTTCACAATCCCATAAAGTAAACTCATTTATTTATGTCCATTTTACAGGTATGGAAATTGAGACATAGAGGTAAAAAAATGTGCTCTCAAATATTACTCTATATTTTTTTTTGTTTTTTTACATTTAGTTCAAATATTTTATTTTGGTTTAGAATAGTTTTTATCATATTAAATATACATATATCCTTCTATTCCTACTTTACAAAAAAGTTTTCTTCATACATTGAAGTTGAATTTCTCAAATGCCTTTTCAGCACGAATTGAAATCATCATGTGAATTTTCTACTTTCTTTGATCTCATGATATGATGAATTGTTTTAATAAATTTTCAACCTTTAAAATTTCTTTGCATGTCTGTGGTAAAGCCAGCATGTTCATAGTATATTAGTGTTTCAATATAATGCTGTCTGTATTTGAGTTGCCAGTCTTTATTTTGGGTTTTTTGATTCTTTATTCTTAAGTGACTTAGACAGTTTTGCAATTCATAAAATGAGTTGCAGATCAATCCATCTTTTTCTAAACTTAATAAAATGTTCATAGCATATCATTATTTTAGCATAGTTTGTATTTCAGTTGCTATTATTTATATGGGGGGTTTGAACCTTTATTCTTACATTAACTGTGTATATTTTGCAATTCACAAATGAATTGGGGAATCAATTCATCTTTTTCTAAGCTCAATAGCATTTTATATAATATAGGAATTGCTCTGATCCTAAAGGTTTGGAGAAAAATCACTCTTAAAATATTATTAGCCTAGTATCCTCTTCAGAGTTAGGTCTTTAATACATTATCAATTATTCCATGAATATTTGGATTTTCTATTCCCTCTTTTTATAAATTCATATTTTCCTAGTAAATTGTCTATTATATTAAGTTTGTCAAATTAGAATAAAAAGCTGTTCATGACATTCACCTATAATGTTGTATTTGCCCCATATCTGATCTTAGAATCATTTTCCCTATTAATTGCTAGATTGTTGACCTTAGGCTCTGAGCCTGACACTGCTTAGATTTCTAGGTAATTACTGATAAGCAAACCTATACGGTTTCAGGGCCCTTTAGGATCTCACAGTTTGGTGGGGAAGAACAATGATAAACAAGTAAACGAACAAATAAGTATAAAGGTATTATAATACAGTAATAGAAAATAATTGGGGTAGCACCACAGGACTAACTGGAGTTCTAAGTTAGAGAAATCTGGGAACACCTCATGGAGGTGACATTTAAATCCAGACCTGAAATATTAGAAAGAACTAGCTCTGTGAAGGAAAGGAATAAAAAAATCTCCAAATATTCCAAGGCAGGACAAAACCTGCTGTTTTTGAGGTATGGAATGAAGTACAAGCCCTGGCTGGTGAGGCTCAGTGGATTGAGCGCCAGCCTGTGAACCAAAGTGCTGCTGGTTCAATTCCCAGTCAGGGCACAAACCTGAATTGCAGGCCAGGTCCCCCGCAGGGAGCACTCAAGAGGCAACCACACATTGATGTTTCTCTCCCTCACTTCTCCCTGCCTTCCTTCCTTTAAAAATAAATAAATAAAATAATTTTTAAAAAAGAAAATACAAAATAGCTGAGATACAGGGAGTGAGGTGCAGAGGGCCTTGAGAGAAAGTTTCGGAGAGTTGGGCAGGTAATGAAATATGTGGGTCTTTCAATGGTTGCTGGGAAATTTCTATAAAGGAGATTCTGTTACCCAATCAAAACGTGAAATTATAACTAGGTTTGTAAAGTTCTTTATATAAAATGGAAAAAAATTCAGTCATCCATATCCAAGAATAGGATAACTTATAACAAGCATTTTGTGGCTCATAGCAAAGAGTTTAAATAATTTTTAAATGACTAGACTTTACTTTTCAAGTTTTTGGTTTCCCTCCCATCCCTATTCATTCCCCCACTTCACCATCCCATACTGCCCCCACCCTGTTTCCCTAACAACTTACATTAAGGCACATTTGTTATAATAGGTGAAAGTCTGGGAAATTATGAAAAATTATGATACCTTGTTAATAACATCCATAGTTTGTATTAGGGTTCACTCTTGATATTGTACCAAGGCCTGTCTGGAAAAAGTCCAGCCATTGCTGATATAACAAGAACCGTTTGTGTGACATCGATGAAACCTGGCAGCCAAGGAGAGTGGACTGGAATGAACATGTGTGAACAATGATGACTTCACTGTACTAGTCAGTGGGGACACTAGACGCCATTGAGTGAGTGAGCATGTGTACCTTGTGGCCATTGCATTCAAAATGACTGAGTGAGACCATTCAGAAGGCCACAGCTATGGACAACTGGTGATTGGCAGCTTCATATGACAACATGCCAGCTCATGCATCATGTCCCCCCTACAGCTCAGATTTGGCACCCTGAGACTTCTGTATTTTCCCAAAACTAAAATCACCTTTGAAAAGGAAGAGATTTCAGACGATCAATGAGATTCAGAAAAATACGATGGGGCAGCTGATGGCAATTGGGAGAACTGTGTGAGGTCCCAAGGTGCCTACTTTGAAGGGGACCGAGCATCATTGCCTTGTATCTCGTATCTTTCATCTTGTATGTATGGTTTTTCTTGTATCTTGTATCTTTTTCAATAAATGTCTCTATTTTTTTCATATTACATAGCTGGACACCTCTGGACAGACCTTGTGCATTCCGTACTTTTGACAAGCACATAATGTTATTACTGTATAATGCAGAATGATTTACAAAATCCCCTGTGCTCTACCTGTCCATTCCTTTCTCCCTCCTCCCATTTAAGCCCCTGGCAACCACTGATCTTCTTTCTGTCTCCAAAGTTTTGCCTTTTTCAGAATGTCATAGAGTTGGAATCATACAATATGTAGCCTTTTCTTTGCCTTAGACATAAGCATTTGTGTTTCCTCCATGTCTTTCCATGGCTCAACAGCTCATTTCTTTTTACCAGTGAACTAGATTCCATTGTCTGAATACACCACAGTTTATACACTCACCTCTTGAAAGACATCTTTCTTGCATCCGAGTTTTGGCAACTATGAAAAAAAAAACTGCTGTAAATATTCATGTGCAGATTTTTGTGTGGACTATATAGTATTTTACCTGAGCTAGTAATCCATCAAATAATTTTGAATATGTGTTTATTAAAAAGACAACCTTCTGCCACTGCTGTGTGGAGATTAAATAATAGTGTAGAGGAAGCCGATGTGGAAATGAGAGTCCAGTAAGGAGGCTGCTGCAGTAATTCTGGCAAGAGAGACTCACAGCTTGGACTAGGGTAAGGCTTAGGAGATATGAGAAGAGAATGCATTAGGTTATATAATATGGAAGGAGAATTATAGGACTTGCTTAAGAGAAGCAAATGAAAAGGTAGAACAATAGGGACACATTCCTGGCCTGTGAAACTGAGAGATGGCTTGTCAATTATTAAGGTAGAGATAAAGAGGAGAGCTGAAGAACATGTTTGAGAGAAAATGAGCAATCAAGAGTTTGATTTTCCATATATTAAAGGTGAAATATGTGTCACATCTCCAAGAAGAATATAACATAGAGAGATGGATATACAAACTTCAAAGAAAAGATTTGGGTCAGAATGTAAGGTTGGAAATCATGGATCAGTGAATGCCATTCAAAGCCATGGGAAAAGAGAGCTAAGAATAAACTGTTGGGAGCTCCAATATTTGGAGATCACAGAGGACAAGCAACCTACAAAAGAAACAATGGGGTACCCAAGGAGCTGGAAGGAAACCTAGTGCCAGAGCATCATGAAAGCCAAATGAAGAATTTATTCAGGAAGAAATATTCAGTTACCAGCTGCAAACTATGTATGTTTGAGTGTTTTTCCTCATTTATGTTTATCATACTAGTTAAAGGCTATCAATATTTCTTCTTTAAGAATAAGTTCTTGAACTTATTTCCATTGTTTTTCTTTTGTTTTTTAGGCATTAATTCTTAAATTTATACTCAGTAGTTCCTTGTGCTACTGGTTTGTTTATCATGAATTAAGCTTTTTAAACTTTATTTATTTAATAACTAAATAATTTAAACAAATAATTTACTTCTGGATTATAATTTTGGACCTTTACCAGAAAACATTATGTGAACTACTCTCATCATTATTTGCTAATTCGCGTGTAATTTCATTTAATGCTTATTTCTTAACCATAACATATCTAAGAAAGTGTCTTAAATGCCTAAATTGCCTTTTGTGTGTTTTATTTACATTCTTTGTTGTTGATATTGTTGATAAGTGTTACATTGCACTTTGACCAGAATACAGTCTTTAAAAATTTATGATTTGAGGAATTTATTAAAATGTTTATAGCACACGATCAATTTTGTAAAAACTTTTAGGCCAACCCAAAAGAAAATGTATTTTATTTATGTGAGTTTTTGACTTAGATGTCTTTCTATTAAATCAATACTGTTTTAATATTCACTCTATACTTCATTAGTTGTATTTTTCCTATTTCATCTGTCAAGAACTAAAAGCAATACAGTAATATTTGTGTTGTCATCATGATTATATCAACATCTCTTTGTATTTCTAATAGCTTGCATTTCCATTTTAAGCTGTACGTTATTCATCAAATAAAGTTCATGACAGTCACACTTCATTGCAGATTATACCATTTTTCAAAGTAAAATAATGAGGCTTAATGGTTATTTGCCTCATTTTTACACTCTTTTGATCAAATAATGCCTTGAAATCAGCACTAACATTAATTTAATACAAACTGCTTTATTCTTTTGCCTTTCCCTGGTAACTTTTCACAGCTACTATTCTTTAACTACTCTATAAGTTTATTCTAGGTAAAGTTTTTGTGCAAAGCATAGAAATGATTTTTCCCAATCCTGATTATATTTTACTAGCAATATTATAGCTGGTTTAATTTATTGTATTGAATAATAAATTAAAATTGTTGATTTAGACTATCTGTCCTTTATGCTTTTGCAACATTTCTGAATTTTTTATAAGTTATCTATCCTTTCTCAAGTCAGTGTTTTTTCTAAGCACAGTTGAACATTATCCTCTAGTTAGTAATATCCATTGACTCCCTTTTGTGAAATAAGGAAATTCGTTCCATTTACAGTAGCTTTTTCTCCCATTTGTTTCAGTTTATATACTTGTCCCTTTAGGCCAGTTTTTTTTCACATTTTATATTCTTTCAAAAATTATTGATGATATTCATATTCCCATTTGTGACTCTATTTATAAGTAATCTTATATAAGGGTAAATTTACCTGGCTTTAAATTTACTGCTAGTCTTCCTCAAAGTGTGACTTCCCTATGTTTAAGTTGTTTGTTTTCAATTCATCTCTCAGCTGACACTGTCTTTGGTTCATTTTTCCTCCCAAGAAATGTACCTGACTGAGTCATTCTTTCAGCTATTGCCTATCTGATATAATTTGTTTCCCCCATGAATGATGATTTGACTGGTGTGAAATTATTGGACTAGAACTTCTTTCAGATGAAACATGTATTATTTCAGGTCCTCCTATCATTAACATTATTTATGTACAGAAAAAGACTGAAAAATATGGGAAAGTTATTTTTTGTTTGGTTGGTTTTGTTTTTTACAGTTTTTAATTTTTTTTAAATAACAGTTTTTATCATAATTCGCATAGCGTACAAAATTCACCCATTTAAAGTGTCCGAGTCAATTGTTGTGATTATATTCAGAGAGTTTTACAATCATCATCACAATTTTAGGACACTTTTATCATTTCCATTAGCTGTCATTCCTCATTTCCCACCAAGCATCCATCCACTTTCTATCTCTGTGGATTTCCTGTCTTGGACATTTCATACAAGTGGAATCACACAATGCATGACCTTTGTGAATGGTTTCTTTCACTTAGCATGATGTGTTCAATGTTCAGTCAAGTTGCAGCATGTTGTAGGACTTCATTTCTTTTCATTGCTGTCTGATATTTCCCTGTATGGGTATACCGTGTACTGTTTATCTGTTCCTCTGTTGATGGGCATTTGAGCTGTTTCTACTTTTAAGCTATCATGAATGATGCTGCTATAAACATTTGTGCACAAGTGTTTGCATGGACATGTTTTCATGTCTTTTGGGCAATATATCTCCGAGTGGAATTATTGGTTCATATGGTTACTCTATTTTCAACCTTTTGAGGAACTGCCAAACTGTTTTTCAAAGCAACTGCACCATTTTACTTTCCCATCAGTAGTATATGAGCATTCCAATTTTTCTAAAGCCTCAACAACACTTGTTATTTGTCTTTTTGATATAGCCATCCTAGTGAGTATGAAGTGGTATCTCATTGTGGTTTTTTATTGTATTGATTATATGGGGGAGATGTTGGTTAACAAAATTACACAGGTTAGGCTTCAAGTGTGCAATTCTATATATGTAATCCATATGTTTCATTGAGTATTTGACACCCCAAGTCAAGTCTCCTTCCATTACTATTTTATCCCCTTTGCCCTCCTGTTCCTCTCCCCACTCTCTTTTCCCTCTGGTAATCACCATAATGTTTTCTATGTCTATGAGGGTTTTCTTTTTTTTTGCTTAATTTCTTCACCTTTTTCACTCAGCCACCCAACCTCCTACCCTCTGACAACTGTCAGTCTGTTTTCTGTATCTTTATGTCTGTTTCTATTTCGTTTGTTAGTTTATTTTGTTCATTAGATTCCACATATAAATGAAGTCATGCGGTACTTGTTTTTCTCTGACTGGCATTTTTCACTTAGCATAATACTCTCCAGGTGCATCCATGCTGTTGCAAAAGGTAAGATTGCCCTCTTTTTTTTTTTAACAACTGAATAGTATTCCATTGTGTAAATGTACCAAAACTTTTTTTTTAATCCATTCATCTATTGATGGGCAATTGGTCTGTTTCCAAATCATGGATTTTGTAAATAATGCTGCAATGAGCATAGGGGTACATGTTCTTTTGATTAGTGTTTCAGATTTCTTTGGGTATATCCCCAGAAGTAGAATTTCTGAGTCATAAGTCAGTTCCATTTTTAATTTTTTGAGGTAATTCCCTACTGCTTTCCATGGTGGCTGCACCAATGTGCATTCCTACCAACAGTGCATAAGGGTTCCCTTTTCTCCACATCCTCACCAGCACTTGTTTCCGGATTTACTGACGTTAGCCATTCTGACAGGGGTGAGGTCATATCTCGATGTGGCATTAATTTGCATTTCTCTGGTGATTGAATGTGGTTAATTTACATTTTCTGGTTATTAATGACATTGAACATCTTTTCATATGTCTTTTGGCCATCTGTACGACCCTTCTGGAAAAGTGTCTATTTAGGTCTTTTGAACATTTTTAATTGGATTTTTTTTTTTTGGTATTGAGTTTTATAAGTTCTTTATAAACTGTGAATATTAACTCCTTATCAGATGTATTACTGGCAAATATATTCTTCCATTCAGTTGGTTGTCTTTTCATTTTGTTGATGATTTCCTTTGTGCAAAAACATTTTAGGTTTATGTAATCTCATTTGTTTATATTTTCTTCACTTTTCCTTGCACAAGGAGATGCATCAGAAAAAATATTTGCTATAAGAAATATCCAAGATTCTACTGCCTATGTTTTCTTTTAGGAAATTTATGGTGTTCAGTCTAACCTCTGCCTTTAATCCATTTTGAGTTTGTTCTTGTATATGGTGTAAGAAGCTGGTCTAGTTGTTGTTTTTTTTTCCATGTATCTGTCCAATTTTCCCAATACCATTTATTGAACAGACTATCTTTACACCACTTTATGTTTTTGCCTTTGTCAAATACTGATTGACCATAAAAGCATGGCCTTATTTCTGGCCTCTCTATTCCATTCCATTGATCCCGGAGACTTGACTTGGGGTGGTGAGCACCCAGGTAATGTGTTGTGGAATTGTGCACCTGTATAATTTTGTTAACCACTGTCACCCAAAAATATAATAAAAAGTAAAAAATAAATAAAGAAAAGTTGGTACATGTATACAATGGAATATTACTCAGCCACAAAAAAGAATAAGATCTTACCACTTGCAACAAGATAGATGGGCCTAGATAGTATTGAGGGTCAGATTCCTGTCAAGCGGACAGCAATTGAGTCCTATTTTGATTATATCTACACCACTCAAAATGATATGTGGTCCTTCGGTGTCCTGCTGGGGGCAACCCCAACTCTGGGATTCCTTCTGAGTGGCTCTTCAAACTTTGAAAGACAGGCTTCTGGGTAGAGGGGCCCAACAACTGCTGTGAGGAGATATACAGTCTGATGCTGGAGTGCTGGAAGCAGGAGACAGATAAGAGGCCAATGTTTGCAAACATCAGCAAATAACTGGGGAAGATGATGGTTAAGAGAAGAGACCACTTGGATCTGGCTGCATCCACCCCATCTGACACCCTGCATTATGATTATGGCCTCTCAGAAGAGGAGATGCTCCTCATGAACTATAATAATGCTCTTTCTCTCAAACCTTCCCCTCCATGTGGATTGAAAACAAACTCTGTGGTAGAATTTCACATGCATTTACTAGATTCCAGCAACATTGTTCCTCCCTGAACTATCCTTACTCTCTGAATGCATTTGAAGAGTCAGTCATACTTTCTGAATAAAATCAAAGTACACTACAAACCTTTTGATTTTTAATGACTGACTTTGTATACATTTACATTCAGGCATTTTTGCAGCTATATTTTTTAACTTACATTTAAATTTTAATTTATTTATTTTTAATTATATTTTATTGATTATGCTATGACAGTTGGCCCATTTCTTCCCTCTTTGCCCTCCTCCACCCAGCACCCCCCACTCCCTCAGGCAATCCCCACACCATTGTTCATGTCCATGGGTCATACATGTAAGTTCTTTGGCTACTCCATTTCCTATACTGTACTTTATATCCCCATGGCTATTCTGTAACTAACTATCTGTACTTCTTAATACCCTTACCTCTTCACACATTCCCCCACACTCCTCCTCCCACCTGGCAACCATCAAAACACTCTCCATATCCATGATTCTGTGTTTGTTCTTGTTTGCTTAGTTTGTTTTTTAGATTCAATTGGATTTCTTTTATTACAGCATTGTTTGCACTAGCAAATACATATTTATTTTAAAATATATTTTATTAATTATGCTATTGCAGTTGTCCCAATATCCCCCCTTTGCCTCCCTCCACCCAGTATTCCCAATCCCTCCAGTAACTGCCTCCCTACTTAGTTCATGTCCATGGGTCATGCATATAAGTTCTTTGGCTACTCCATTTCCTATACTGTTCTTAAAATCCCCCTGTCTATTCTGTATCTACCAATTTGTGCTTCTTAATCCCTGTACCTTTTTCCCCCTCCTTACTGATAACCCTCCAAATGATCTCCATATGTATGATTCTGTTTCTGTTCAACTTGTTTGCTAAGTTTGATTCAATTATTGATAGTTGTGAATGTATTGCCAGTTTAATGTTCATAGTTTTTATCTTCTTCTTTTTCTTATATAATTCCCTTTAGTGTTTCATACAATAATGGCATGGTGATGATTATTTCCTTTAGTTTTACCTGCTCTGGGAAGCACTTTATCTGCCCTTCAATTCTAAATGGTAGTTTTTCTGGATAGAGTAATCTAGGTTGTAGGTCCTTGCTTTTCATCACTTTGAACACTTCTTGCCAGTCCCTTCTAGCTTGCAAAGTTTCTTTTGAGAAATCAGCTGATAGTCTTATGGGATTTCCTTTGCAGGTAACTATCTGCTTTTCTCTTGCTGCTTTAAGATTCTTTCTTTATCTTTAACCTTTGGCATTTTTATTATGATATATCTTGGTGTGGTCCTCTTTGGGTCCAACTCTCTGTGCTTCTTAGACTTGTATGTCTATTTCCTTCACTAAATTAGGAAAGTTTTCTTTCATTATTTTTCAAATAAATTTTCAATTCCTTTCTACTCCTCTTCTCCTTCTGTTTCCCTTATGGTTCAGATGTTGGTACATTTAGAGATGTCCCAGAGGTTCCTTAGCTTATCTTTGTTTTTTTGAATTCTTTTTTTCTTCTTGCTGTTCTGATTGAATCCTTTTTTTCTCCTTGTGTTCCAAATTGTTGATTTGATTCTTGGCTTCATCCCTTTTACTGTCAGTTCCATGTAGATTTTTCTTTATTTCACTTAAGGTAGCTTTTATTTCTGCCTGGGTCTTTTTTATGCTGTTGAAGTACCCAATGAGTCCCTGGAGTATCCTAATAACCAGTATTTTGAACCTTGCATCTGATAGGTCACTTATCTCCATTTTGTTTAGTCCTTTTTCCTGGAGTTTTGTTCTGTTCTTTCATTTGGGCCATGTTTCTTTATCTCCTCATTTTGGAAGCCTCCCTGTGTTTGTTTCTGTGTATTAGTTAGAACTGCTTTGACTCCTTGTCTTAGTAGTGTGACCTATTGTAGAAAAGTGCAGGTGCACTTTTGTATAGTTGTATAAGTTGTATAGAGCAGAACCTTAGATAATTGCCACGGCAGGGCAACCCAAGTGACTGCTCTGTGGCCTGTGTGGGGGAGGGCTCAGAAAGGGAACAATGCCACTGCCTGGCCTCTGGAGTTTTGCCTAGGAAGAAACTGTCTCCTGGCACTCAGCCTGTTGCCAGTCAACTCACTTTCTCCTCTTATGCCAATGGTGCCTTTCTAGCTGTTGCCCTGGTGCTGAATCCCAGAGTGGGTAGGTCTGTGTGAGTCCTAGTCCACTGTGGGCCCTTTAAGAGGAGTCTCTTAAGAATCCCTCAGTTTCTTCCACTGCCCCAACACCCATTGGTTTTTACAGCCAGAAGTAATGGGGACTTATCTTCCTGGTGCTAGAACCCTGGGCTGAGTGGTCTGGTCTAGGGCTGGGATCCCTTGATCCTGAAGTATCCCTCCCAATTTTTTATCCACCACATATGGGATATGGGCCCAGCCATTCCACATCTCTGCCCCTCTTCCCAGTCTGGATAGATGTAGATTCTTTAATGTCACAGTTATCAGACTTCCATTCAACTTTATTTCTCATGGCTCTGGGTGATGGCTGTTCTATAATTCATTTGTAATTTTGGTGTGGTTGTGTGAAAAGGCAAGCTGTGTTTATTTATCCCACAATCTTGGCCAGAAGTCCAGCTATGTTTTTTTTTTTTAAAGATGTGAAAATAAGTGTAGTTCCCATACTGCCCTGCAATTTAAGATGGTAGAGAAGAAAGATAGCAGGGCAGAACACTTAGGGATATTGAGAAAATTCTTAATAAGTCATTTCTTAGGTGAGTATCAAGTCATAGTACTTTTTAAAAAATATTTTATTTATTTATTTTTGGAGAGAGGGGAAAAGAGAGAGAAAGAGAAGAAGAGAAACATCAATGTGTGGTTGCCTCTCACAAACCTCCTACTGGGGACCTGGCCCACAGCCCATGAGTGTGCCCTGACTGGGAATCAAGCTGGCGACCCTTTGGTTCGTAGGCCAGAACTCAATCCACTGAGCCACACCATCCAGGCCTCAAGTCATAGTATTTCTAATTGAACAACTGGTATACACTTACCTAATCTGGGGAGATATTTAACTTAGAAAGGAGGAGCCAGCACCACCCTGCCTGCAATGAGAGCACAGTCAGTGGTTCCTCCAGTCTGTTTGGGTGGGCAGGTAGCTCTTGGAGGTCACTCCGTGTTGAGTGCCCAGCCATATGTGTAGCAATGAGGAGGTCACATGCAATCTGCTGTTTTCACATCCTTTGCATTATACATTGTCATGACTATTGTCATTTAAAAAGTCAGTGCTAAAAGCTAGAGCAAATGCTTTTCGAAAGAATATAGTCTGTGGTGCTGTGGTCTTGCAGTGGAAGTAAATATGGTTCTTGCCATAACTCCCTCTTTTGTATGCAATTAAATACTTGAAAAATTTAAAAAAATATAAATATATATATATTTAAAGTATTATGCTGTACTGTTTTTATGCCAGTACTATGCTAATTTGATTACTATGGCCTTGCAGTATATAGTTTGGTATCTGGTAGCATAATTCCTCCAACTTCATTTTTTTTTCTCAAGATTGCTGTGGCCATTCTGGCACTTTTCTGGTTCCATATAAATTTTTGGATTTTTTTTTTCTAGTTCTGTAAGATACTCCATTGGTATCTTGGTAGAAATTGCATTGAATCTATAGATTGCTTTGGGTAGTATGGACATTTTAATGATGTTAATTCTTCCTATCCATAAACACAGTATATGATTCTACTTATTTGTATCATCTTCAATGTCTTTTTTCAGTATCTTATAATTTTTCAAATACAGGTCTTTTACATTATTGCTTAAATTTATTCCTAAGTATTTTATTTTATTGTACTTTAGGGTTTGGGTGGTTTTTTTTTTTTGTAATTTTTTGAATTGAACTTATGAGGGTGACATTAGTTAATAAAATTATAAAGGTTTCAGGTGTACAATTCTACAATAGTATTAATGCTGTTTATCACCCCAAGTCACGTCCCCTTCCATCACCATTTATGCTCCCTTTGCCTTCTTTTACCTTCTCCACCACCTCTTCCTTCTGGCAATCACCATACTCTTGTCTGTGTTTGTGAGCCTTTCTTTCTTTTCTTAATCCCTTCACCCTTCGCACCCAGGCCCAACACCCTCCCCTCTGACAGCAGTCTGTCTGCTCTCCGTTACCTTGAGTCTCTCTCCACCTTGGTAATTTTGTTTTGTTCATTAGATCCCCCATATAAATGAAATCATATGTTTTTTCTTTTTTTGATGTAACTGTAAATGGAATTTTTTTGGAAACTCCTTTATTATTTCTGATTAGATACTTGGAGGGTCTATCTTTATACTTGAACTTAATCATTTCTTCAGAATATGCCTATAGATTTCTCTCACTGAATACATTTTTCCGGTCTATAATGTGTTATTTTGTTTCAGATAAAGGCTTTCATTGGTCAAAAACATTTTTATCTTTTATAGATATTATATGTTGTTACACTTATTCTGCTCTCCATATCTATACCCATTTCTACAGATATTTTCCCTTTTAAATCTGTTCTCTGCATTCTAGTTGAGATTCTTGAGTTTGTTTTCTACACTGCTCATTTTATTTTCTGCAAATATTACTTCTAATGTTATACTTTTTCTTTTTTTAAAAGATTTTATTTACTTATTTTTAGACAGAAGGGAAGGGAGGGAGAAAAAGAGGGAGAGAAACATCAATGTGTGGTTGCCTCTCACATGGCCCTCACTGGGGACCTGGCCCGCAACCCAGACATGTGCCCTGACTGGGAATCAAACCGGCGACCCTTTGATTTGCAGCCTGCCCTCAATCCACTGAGCTACACCAGCCAGGGCTTATACTTTTCATATTTTCAGGGCTTATACTTTATTTTTCTTACTTTTTAAAAATTCATCTTACTTAGCTCCCTATTTAATTATCTCTACCTCTTCTTCCCACCTCTTCATGTCAATATGTCATTCTTTTTTATTTTTAATATCTAATATTAAAGATCTTTAAACTTTATTGAAAGTACAAAACAAGTATCTAAACTTATACCTGTAAACAATAGTTTTACATTGTGTTCTCTTTCTTTACATTCAGAATTGAAGTTTTACTCCCCTTGGGCTGAAAAAAATCTTTTCATAAACACTCATCCCTGGCTTCCAGATCTGGTTTATTTTTCTCCAGTCAGTGCAGTGAGTGGGTGATGAGAGGGAGAGATGCGAATAATATCTTACTGAAATTTTAGAATCATAAAATATATAATAAAAACTGAAATATTTACATCTATAAAAAGTATGCAAACTTTATGCTAAATTAGGTTGTATTTCTATATCGTCACTGAGTGAGGAGGTATAGAGCTTATTTTCCATGAGAAGTTTAGAATACATTAAGTAAAATCAATAAAATTTTGTTAAATTTAATAGCCTTTGCTTTTCTAAGATTTGGGAGTATTGACATCTTCTTATATACAAAATCAACATGTTAAAGTCACAGCATCATTAGGAGATGGAAAGATAGCTCTATTCAAACTGTTTTACTGATGGATAAAGGTAGGCTCAACTGAGCTGTTTCTTAAGACACCGTAAAGTCAATAGAGAAGCCGAGTTCAGAATTCACAAAACCTACCAATTCACACAGTTAAAAGCAAAAATCAATAAAGGAATTTAGTGATTTGAAAATTAAAACACCATGGTGCTATCCTTAGGAGTTGAAAGCAAAATATTGATTCATAACTTCCCCATTTTTTGTACTCCGGTCAAATAACGAGATTGTTATTTTTCTTAGCAACAACATGTTCAAAATGGGAAATACTGAACTGCATTGTCGGTATTGTCAAGAAAATCAAACATTCACTCTGTGAATTTGTTCAAAACAATGACGCTTTTGAATATCGCACATCATGTAAAATCAAACTGACTCCAAAGTGCACCGTGTGCAAGGAAGTCCCTTCAGAGTTCACGAATGAACAAAGCAGTGTGTAGTAACAATCATTCTAGCAATAAGTGGAGTAACTAGAATGTGCGTGGTAATAGCTAACGCATAATTATGGCAATCACATCAAAACCGAATGAAAATAAAAGGGAAGAAAATAGAGGTCTGATCTTCATATTAAAAAGGAATGAAATAATAAGTTAAATCTCATGCAGGAAGAACCTCTTCTTATTCCAAATGCATACAGGCAGCTCAGACCAGCCCATTCACAGCTGTTTTGTGGCTGCTTAACCCCTTGCCTATTGTGACTATGAAACCTTTTGCTCCCTGGCTCTGGGGAGATACAAGTCTTCGGGGACAGGGTTGGCTGGTCAGCTTCCTGTTTCTCAATAGAATTTTCTCACTCTGAGGCACGTGGTCTGTCCATGCTAATTTAGGATAAATTACTTCCACAGGTGATCAGCTGTTCTTCATCTCCTTTGAGATGAGAGAAAGAAAGAACAGCTTAAACATGAACATGTGGAACCTAAAAGGACGAAGAATCATTCTGACAGGGAGATTTCAGATCATAGGAAGGGGTTACCAAATTAGATTGTGACGCTAGAGAAATATTAACTGAATTGAACTGAACTTCATGAGGGTGGTGGTATATTCAGAAATGATCTTAATTTAATACCATTAGCTAAAAAACAGCAGTTCTTACACCATGCTGCTTAAAGAACGTAGGTGTTCTTCTCATGAGCACTACATAAAAATAAGTAATTGCACTAGGAGAGAGAAAAAAAGACCCAGAGCTTTAAAATTTGTAATGATGAGAAATGATGCTTGCATTTTTCCCACTCAGAGTGTGGTCTCTAAATCAGCAGCTTCAGCATTCACCCGGAGTTACTCAGAAACACAGAATAATCTCAGACCCCACCCCACACCTGTTGAATCAGAATCTGCATTTTAACGAGATCTCCAAGAGATTCATCTGGGTGACATGAAAGTTTGAGATGCACCGATTTAACAGATTCATAGGTCACCAGAGGGAAAAACATCTGGGAAAAGGTCTTACCTAATCTTGTTTTTTCAAATTTGAAAACTCACTGAAGGTGCATGACTAAGATGCAGCAAATATCAGATGACCATGGTCCATCCTACCATCCAAGAACTGACAACCAATAAAAAAAACCCAGCTCATTGAGTCTATTTCTATATCCACCCCACTCAATTTTATATTAGTGTTCTAGTACTGGACTTGATATTTTTTTTTAAAAATAACTTTCTAATAAATAAATCCCTGTCAAAGAATAAACCCATTAGCAGGACAGATATACTGAATACCCAGGTTATGTATTTAAAAGATCTTCCCTCTTCCAGTGGTACCGATGCAATCCAAGGTACTGTGAGAGATTGCTGGAAATGATTAAACATGTTTGGTTTTAGATTGATTACTCTGGTGGGGAGAGGATGCTGGAGAATGCAGGAATCCCAGGGAGGTAGGAGGGCTGGTGACACTGCTGTGGCAGGCCTGTCTGACATCACTGCCTTAACATTTGTATTTCAGTCCATCGCCTGACTAATAACACCATGTAGTGAAATAAAGCACCCATTCTGGAGGTAATTGTTATGTGGTGGCATATAAACAAGCCCCATCCTGCAGTATATTTACCACAGTGCATATTTACGAGTTGGGTTTAATTAAAAGTCGGGAACACTAGAGCTATTTTTTAACTAGATGCCTATTATCTAGTGTCAAATGCTTGGTTTTAATCACGCATTTTATATCATCGTGACCTAGATCACTGCCTGTGACATATGAGATAGTGTGTTGTCTTTCCTGAGAAGATGTAGCAGGGCTTGATGGATGTTTTCTCATTCCTAACCTCATTACTACCAGCTTCCCATCCATCTAATAAAATGCTATGATAGAGAGTGGGAAGGTGCTATAAATCATAATATTCCAGCCGCTTCCAGCAGATTCATTAGAAATGCTGACTATATATCTCACAAACAGAAAGTCAACACACAAGTGGGTTGCTGCTTCTGCTCAGGATCGAGACACCCTGTTCCTTGCCTCGCCCTCTCTCAGGGGAATAAAGGTTCTTTTTAAATAGTAAAAGCTGCCATTTAATGAATGACTATGTAGCCTTTTTCCCTAACATGATTTATCCAAGGTAGAGTTGATAGATACTAGTCTTGTTATACACAATCTGATCATTATTTCCCTGATTGGAAGAGCTGTCAACTTCTAAGTGTCAAGGAAACAGGTTCAGTTAAAATAGATCAGGTCTGGGAGTTTTTCGTCATTATTGTTTTCGCCCTGACAAAGAAAAGTTCCCCATGTCTCCTTAAGGTTAAGATGAAAGCTGTTGACGAGATAAGGAAGAGCTCTGACATTACCACTCCTTGAGGTAATTACACATAAAACATAGGTGATACCCTTGGCCCTTCCTTCTTGTCAGTCACTCATTTGTTCATTTAATCAACAAACACATCATGAGGACCTACCATGGACCAGGTACTATACTAGAGGCTGGGTTAAACCATAAGTGGGACATGGCCTTCTCTCAAGAACCTTGCACATTAAATGCAAAAATAGAGTACCTAGTGACAACATATAAGAGGAAATCCTAATCCAATCTGAGCAGGGTGGAGGTGGTCAAGGAAGGCTTCCTGGAAGAAATGAAACCTAAGTTCACCAGATAAGAGGGAATGGAAACTATAAAGAGTAAGCAGAACATGTGCAAAATTCAGAACTGTACAAAGGCTCCGATCCAAGTTTAGCATAGCTGAGAGCAAGAGGCACAGGGAGTGGTGAGAGGTAAAGCCGTTTAGAAGTAATAGGGGCTAGACCAGGGAGGGCCCTGTAGGTTTTATATATAAATGTAAGTGACTCTGGGAGCAATAGGAAACTATTAAACAATTTTAAGCAGAACTGTGACATAGTGGGCTTTGCATTTAGAATGATCCTTCTCACAACAGCAGGGAACAGATGGTTGAGGGGTTAGGACAGGAATAAGTCAAGGAAACTAGCAAGAAGGCAGCAGCAGTAACAGCAGAGATGTGAGAATGGAGAGAGCTGGTAGTTGACAACTATTTATGAGGGAGAGATGAGAGGGCTAGAAATTGATTTGATTGCTATAACCTAGTCAGTCACTAAGTCTGCTAGTTCTTTTTTCAAATTGAGCCTTATTTAGCTATTCTCATTTGTTCCCGAAGACACTCTAGGCTCTCTCCCTTTGCTAAGCCCTTTTCTGTACCATAACTGACATTCACATCTGGACTGATCTCTCTGGTCTCCAGTCCATGTTCCACAACCTAATAAATCCTTATAGGCCTGACTTCTTATCTGTTCTAACGTCTCCAGCGTCTGCCATGTACCCAATCCCCACTGTCTACAGCAGTAGTCCTCAAAGTTCAGTGAATATCTGTATCACTGAGATTCCGGGATGTGATCCTTATGGAAAATGCAGAATCGCAGCTCCTATCAAGATAAAATCTGATTTAATATGGCATGGTATCCAGGAAGAAGTCTTTCTAGCAAAAATTCAAGATACTAAGATAGAAGGAATACTTTGAAATAAAGAGTATATACTACTTTGGATCAGAGCTATGGCCAGAATTGATGGACCTCTACAATATCCAGATCTGATACTGTCCTGAGGTCCACTGCAAGCTGCTTTTCCCTTTCTGTTGTTTTCTAGCTTGGTTTCTTACTGTAAAAATAATGGTGCTGTACTTACTGCCATATCCATGCCTTCAATCATGTTGTTCTGCCTCTACCCTCTGCTTGTCTGAGGGCTCCATTGCCACAACTGTAAAGAGTAGGAGACAGGTTCAATGATATCTAAGTCCCATTAGGGTCTTACTGTTGTAGGACTCAGTTTAAATCCCACGCTTGTGAGCCCACCGATGATCTCTCCAGCTTCACTGACCCCTCTCTTAGAAGTTGTTCATCCCCTCTTTTTTTTTTTTTTCACACTTAATTACATGAACTATTTTATAGCTTCCCGAAAGCAGTATAGAGTTCAGATTAAGAGCATGGACACCAGAATCGAATAACTTAAATCAGGTCCTGGCTCGATCATTTACTGCCTGCATGGTATTGGAGAAATTGCCTTCTCTCTAAATCTCAGCTTCCTTATCTGTAAAATGGGGATAATAAATGTTTTTGCCTTGTTAAGATATTACGGGAATTAAAAGAGATAATCCACTTGAAGCAATTAGTGCTTGTAACTCATTAAGGCATTCTATAAAAGTTCATCAAAACCACTGTGACAACCTTGCCTCTGCTCACAACTCAGCTGTAAGCAATTTGAAGACAGGGATGGAATCTCTTTTTATATCATTAAAGTCACTTTTCCCACTCCAGAACCTGACACAGGATAGCACCACTTAGGGTATGTCTGTGGCAGACACTTACGGCACTCTGAAATAAAAATAAATGAGTCTAGCAGAAATTAATCTTAATGCACAAACTCAGGTATTCCAGAATGATCACATGCCCACATTTTCTTTGAATCATTCAAAATATGACTTTAGCTTCATCCTGCTATACAAAGGGAAACTCATGATTACCTGTTCAAAGAGGAAAAGTCCCAGAGTCTTGTTTATTACAAGAACTTCAGGGAATTTTCACACGGTTCCAACTGGTTGCTACTGAGATGCCCAGTGACACAGCCCATAGGATTCTCGTAGGTCACAGGCAGTTGAGCTGCTTCTTTGCCTTGTACGGAATGTGGGCAACTGGACTAGGTTTGGAGCTCCTGAACTCAGGGTACAGTTCCCAGTGCTTTAGCTGGCCATCACTTCTGAGATTTGGTCATCTCCCCACGACTTTGCCAAAAATAAGATATGATCCCCACTTCAGAAGGACCAAATCATGCCCTTTTCCCATCTCAGCTAAAGGGATTAACTCCCTAAACTCCTTGCATTGCGAGACAATTCTCTCTCTTACTCTCTGGGGCACCAAATAATGACTTTAATAAGGTGCCCACATAATGGCTTTAACGAGTTTAAGATTTTTCTCTCAGTTCTACCAAAAAAATTCTCTGAGGAAGGAAATGATTAAGGGTCTGACTAGCAGTGTAGGATAAGGAAGAAAAATAAATAAATAAATAAATGAAGCAATATAAGCACACATTAATATCTGAATAAACTATCTTCTCAACAAGTCAAGAGGAATCCATTTACCAAAGCACAGAAGGATCAAAGTACAAAATAAAGGGATGCTGGAATATTGACAGCATATTTTTTTTCTTGAGTCAGGCAAGATATCTATAGTTTTGGCATTCGGAAAAAGAATGGGCCTTTGGTCAAAGTTAGGATTCACACTGTCTCCTTTCCAAATTTTAGAGAATTTCTAATTGCTACAATGAGACTATCATCCATGAAGGCAAAGCACAGCTTGCCTCTTGAAAGAACAAAGGCTCAGAGAGGCCATAAAAATTGCTCATAAGTCTTCTTGGACATCAAAGGACTCTTACCAACAACATACAGATGACTTAGTGAAAGTAAATCGGGAACATATGGATTAAGATTCTCTTGAAATACACATGGGTTTAGAAAGTAGGTGAGGAGGGAACTGCTTAGGGCCAAATGCATTTTGGATTTCTAAACACATGTGTGTGGCTATCACCACTAACACCCCCATCCACCCCAACATACACACATAAAAATATCCACTCGTTGCATGACCTAGAGACCTAGAGATGGTAAAACTCCTAGAGACCACACACCATGGGAGATGTAGCTATTTACCAACCCAAGGTTAGATTAATTCAACAATGATTTTCTAATGTTTTCAGATACAGGGAAAAGGAAAGGAAAAGTCAATTGGTGATTCAAGATAAATAACAATGAACTTTTGATTTTGATTTCTGATTTCAAGAATAAAAACATATCTACTGTATTGGCCTCAGTTGTCTCATCTATAAAATGGATTTATTGCAGAAATGTTCAAAAATGCCTTTATACACTGACCAGTTCTTTTCATCTGCTACTCCCCCTTGTCTTTCCTTTTCTAATTTGCTAATATGCAAATTTTTATAGCAATAATAACAGGACCTGAAAGTTGAGCTTTAAAATATCCCACATGCAAGCCTGGCCCCAGAAAAAATACAAAGCAGATGGAAACAAGTCTCCAGTATCCACCCACTCACTTTTCCTACCCCTCCTTTCCCCCTGGACACATCACTACAAAGCGCCTTTGCCCTGTTACTCACCCCAATGTCCTAAGCAGCCCATTAGAGAACTCAGCACTAAGGTCTGACTTACAGCGTATGATGATCTCTTTCATAAATAGGAAGTAGTGTGGGTTTTTTAAAACAAATACAGATTAATCACAACCAGAAAACCTCAAGAGTTAAGTCTAAAATTACAAGACTAGAAATTGGAAGAAGTGAAGTAAGACATTTTATTACATATTTAAATCCTCATTAATAACATGAGAGAAAAGTTACTTTCAGTATCATTGATATCAGGCAGATTATATATCTAATGAAGCCTTCTTTCCAAAGCAGCTTTCTCATTCATAATTTCCCTGCCAACCATGAACCTGAAACAACTCATTCTTTGAAAGCCAATTTGTTTTCTGATAGAAGAAGTAGATATTTACATGCTAAAACTATTATTCAGCTGCTCATTATCTCTATTTGACTACTGTGGTATGCTCACTGTTATTTCACAATCATTGTTTCCAGAGTGTGTGTGAAGCAGATAGTGACGGGATCTGCATTTGAAATAGAGGTCTAAATTCTCTCTGAGAGCCATTGATACCCATCAGTCCTTAATGTAGGACTTTGTTTTGAATAAATAACATAAATGAATCCAGACACAATGCTGACATCAAAACTGTTGACTCTATCAAGATGCAAGACCTATAAGGATTCTTCCCTTACACCTGAGAAAATCACTTCTAACATATGGATCTTCATTGCTGTAGATTAAATTTCATGGTATAAATATCCTAATCTACTTGAAATAATCTCTGTCACATCAGCCAGCCAGACCATGTTATTTTGTCCCATTATATGCTCCCTTATTACCTGATACTTCCTCATCATAACATTGAAGTTTGTAATATCTGAAAAGGGGAGAAACTGTAACTATTTCATTCTTAGTTTTCAGAGCTTAGAAATTATATGGCATAAATAGTTATTTGCCAGATACACATATAAATAAATGAATTTTTTTCCCAGAACCCTGTTACCTTAATCAGTACCGAATAACTTCTGCTGATTCTCTACTCAATTTACCTATATCTGTCCCCCTAGTTTAAAAACATCATAGTTGGGCCCCTTGTGGCTTCCAAGGGCATTTTAAGGCATGTATTTGCCTCTCTCTATTTGATTTGAGAGCAGCATTCATTCTATTTCACAGACAAAAAGCCTGAGGAAAAACCTTCTATACCTGCCCTCCCCAAAAAACAAACTTAATTCCTGAATAATGAGTGAAGATGAGCACTTAGGAAATCCTCACTTTTTCCCATTTGTAATTCTTTATAAGGAAGAGATATGAAAATGATCCTAAGAACCCAAGGACTTTGTAGGTGTGCTTTATAGACGTGCCTTTGTAGACACACAAGCAAAATTAAAATCTGACAATGAAAATGCATTTAAACGATTATTCAAAGTAAGAAACCATATTGCACGCGAAGAAGCATGCAGCATTGAGGTGATTCAGGTGGAGTTTATTAAAACGTGCTCTGTTGGCATTCTGATGCATGTGATGTCAGGGGCACAGAACTGAATAATAAAACTAGTATTCTTATGTGAAAAATGTGATCCAGAGAAAAATTCCAAAATGTACATGAAGAATTATTTTGAAGTCCCTGTTAACATATTTCTTTACAAATCAATTGGCTAAGGATAAAGAGATTGCAGAGCTATTCTTGTTCATTTTTAAAATAAGTTCGTGGAGGAAGACAAAAGATAGGTTTGGTACTTTGTAAAAACACTGCACAAAGACACAGTAGGAAAATAAAATGCTAAGCATTACACCCGTTTTTGCCATTGCATCAAGATGAAAAATGATGTAACATCTACACGGAGTGCACAAGAAATGGCACAAACAAAACTCACCAGAGCTAAGGCTTCTACTAAAAAAAAGTTGCTAAAATGTGTTCAAATATGTGTTGTACACATGAGCCCCAATGCCAAAAAATATGCCAGAGTATTTCAAAACAGAGTTGGACAAGCCACACAAATTCCTATGCATTCTTTATTTCCTACTTTGGGGATTATTTGTGATCAATAGTAGCAGACAGTAGCATAATTTATTTTCATACCAAACTTTGTTAACAATTCTGATCCAAAACAAGAATATTTATGCTCTGGTTGGTATGGCTCAGTGGATTGAGTGCCAGCCTGCGAACCAAAAAGTCAGCAGTTCAATTCCGAGTCAGGGCACATGCTTGGGTTGCAGGCCAGGTCCCCAGTGTGGGGTGTGTGAAGGGCAACCACACATTGATGTTTCTCTCTCTCTTTTCTCCCTCCCTTCCCCTCTGTCTAAAAATAAATAAATAAAATCTTTTTAAAAATAAAGATTTATTTTAAAAATAAACATGAATATTTATTGTATGGATATTTCAAATGAAATTACATGTTTGTTTATAAAATAAACTTCATTAATTAAATATATTTCAAACATAATATGATTCCACTACCTTATAGTTTTATAGTGGAATATACTTGGTATGTTAAGGTTACGATGTCACATTGCTCCCAACTACAGATATACTGCCATCGGTGAAACAAATAAAAGCTTTGAACTTAATATGCTTAGCAAAATAAAATTGTAAATTTGAATGATGAAAAAATTGTGAATTTTGGGCAGACACTGGCACTGAATTATCTAAAATGTATTAAATTATAATTTTAAACATCTTTTGATGACATAAAAGATATCAAAAAGTATTTTCTTATTAAAAAATGACTACTTAGGTTCGTGAGTATGAACATATTCTTAATTGGACATTCACCGGTGTGATGGTGTGCGAGTTTTTATACATTGGCACTGACTTAGCTCTGTGAGGAGGAAGGCCTGGAAATACATGCAACATGCCAAGTGTAGCTGCTACAAGAACATAGTGTTTCTTGGACAAATACCACAGAGCTTCTTTTTTTAATGGAGCATTAAAATAACTTCCATTAGAACTTCATTGTTTGGGAAATACACAGTCAGACAGTGCCCTAATGAATACTGTCATATAAACAGTGCCTTCATATACATTAGAATTGCAGTAAAAAAACTAGGTATTATCTCCATCGTACAGATGATGAAAAAGCTGAGATCTGTATAGGTTAATGGTTACTTGTAGACCCAGAAAGCAAACTCAAGCTTCTGATCTTAAGACCCAAATCCTTAAGTACACAAAACTACTTCTTTCCGAAAATGTATTTTCAAATAACACATAAAAAGTTAGTATCTAGAGTAGGTTTTGGTTTTTCATCAATGAAAGCCCTTAAAAAGACCTTTTGTTCTATTAAAATGACCCATACCATATCTACAATTCAATGGAACTAGTACATTTTAAAAAAGTTTTAGATAACTTTGAATTCTATGGTTTCTATAGAGATAGTGAAGCTTGCTGTCACTTTAATATATTGCTCTGTCTACAGTATTACTGATAGGTACCCAAGATAGCCTAATAAATTTTAAGCTTTTATGTGCCATCTATATTTCACAGTATAGGATCACAATTTATAATGATATGATGTATTGTTATAGAAATTGTCACCTAGCAAAGTTTAAATATATTTTAAAGATTTGCAGTTACTAACTATACTGCAGGAAAAAAACAAAGAGTCTTCAAAAGCATGTAGACCTTTAATTTGGGTTTTTTAAAGCTAATATTTATTAAGTATTTACTATGTACCCAGCACTACTTTAAGTAATTTATAGATATTAATTTGTGAGGACTCAGAACAGTCCTCTGAGGTAAGTACCTTATTATCTACCCTAGTTGAGAAATAGGGACAGAAAAAAAGTTAACTTACACAGCTTTTGAGTTTTAATGACAAGATTTGAAGCCATGAAACCTGGCTTCCTAGAGTAGTCTCAGACGTCATGCAGACACACTCCAAGACAATGTCATAATAGACTTATCACAGGAGCTGCTCCATGTATTAGTGCATTAAGAATTATTGATGATGTTTTATTTCTAATTAAATCATGGTAAAGAAAAGTACTTCCAAAACTTTTAAACCATCATTGTTGGATAAAAGATCATTTAAATTTGTGCCTACATTTTACATAATTCCTTCCAACACACCTGAGCCAAACTATCTCAGGTAGAATTTTAATTTTCTGTATTCTCTCTGACATTTTATGTTAAGGGCTTCTTAAAATTTTCATTTACTGCCCTGGCTGGGGTAGCTCAGTGGATTGAGCATGGGCTTGCAAACCAAAGGGTCATGGTTCAATTCCCAGTCAGGGCACATGTCTGTGTTGCAGACCAGGACCCCAGCAGGGGGCGTGCGAGAAGCAACCACACATTGATGTTTCTCTCTCTCTCTCTCTCCTTCCCTTGCTTTCCCCTCTAAAAATAAATAAATAAAATCTTTTAAAATTTTTTCACTTACTGAAATAATATCTTCATGTGAATAATTAGAGGTTGCATATGAAAAATGAGGGGGGACATCAAGCAAGAGAGAAAGAAAAATAGAAGATATATAGATACCCAGACTGAACTAGAAAATGTTAGTAAGTTAGAGAAAGCTATTTTCTTGCTAAATTAAAGCCATGGACATTACTCGGAACAGAGATACATCTTCATTTGTTTAACAGATATTTTAACTGAAAGAGTTGTATGCCAATTTAAGATATGTAAAACCACACATTAACTGACATCCCTTTTTTATTTTCCCATTGACCCAATCTTCAAACATGTTTACTTCCTTTCTGATTGATCAGTAAACCTTAAACCTCAAAGTACAGTAGTAAAAACCATTTTTGTAAATCAAAGCATCCTTTAAGAATAATGATAATGTCTTTAGTGGGACAAAGCAGGGAATAAGCAGAAACTTCTTTTCTTGATGAGCATCCTATGGCCTTATAACACTACATGTGAAGGAAAGGAGGCTACTAATGGAGATGTGGGGGAAGATGAAGTCTTTCAAGAATATGGAAGAAAATACTGATTGAAAGACTCCAGACACCAGTGCATGAAAGGCCCATGCCTTCAAGACCTCTCAATTAAAACTACACTGACATCGAGGTAAATGCACAAAACTGCAATAAAGAAGTCTATAACGAGGAATGCTAGGTGGTCAGGTCAGCACCTGTGCAATGACATCATGCCAGTAAATAACTTTAACTTTAGCAGTGATCACACTGGCATCCTACCAACCGCCTATGCCCATCCTACAGTTGCCCATAAGTCTAACGAATTGTGTACCACGATCATCAAGAGAGAGACAGCTTGAGATATTATCTACTTCTAAAAATGAGAGTAGAATGGAAAAGGTAGTTTGGTGTTTACTTACATGGTAGATTTTCACTCTACCTCTCTTTAATTAAAAAAAGTACACAAATTGTGAAATACTCATCTAAATATGTAGTTAATAAAAAGTAACTACAAATATGAACACGTTTTTGAGTGTGTGTGTGTGTTATGTCTGTGACTTAAGGAAAACAAGTTATTCATGCTAAGAGAACAGCATAAGCTGGTGAGAATGGGCATGGCAATAAATAAATACGAACTACTATTATTGGCCCATTTTGAAAGTGAGATTTCAAGCTTAAAAAATACTCTGTAAATGAGGGCACTTGAATATCTGTCTTCTTATGAGGTAGCCACAGATGGGTATTCTTGTAGTCCTGAGAGAATTTCAAATCCTTCAACTGGCATCAAGAGGAACTCACTCATTCTCTGGAAGAAGTTTTTAATCTTTTGCCAATTGCCAAAAGGAAAGCAATTTATATTTATTTACAAATATTCATTCAAATGCTTGTACCCACATGGCTCTATTTGGAAGCCACATATTTTTTAAAATCCCTGTAATGTTTTAAATTTCAACTAACTTAAACTCAAACTGACTAAATGTCAAGGCAGAACAAGTATCTGAAGGGTATACATACATCATGATTCATTGGGTTGAGGTCTCTGTCTGACTTTAGTCATGGAAGAAGAATGAGCCATCTCATTCTCATTTTATGACATTGGTAGATAGGTCTTGTGTATATGTGAATAAGTAGATGATGGTTCCCAAACTTGAGGAGCTTCCATCCATCTGCAGGAATGAAAACAAATTAGATGAATCATTTTAGAAGTGATTCAGTATCAAAGAGAGGAAGCAGAGCTTGACCTGGACTTTGAAGCTTGAGTCTAGATAAATTAACTCAGAGGAAAAAAAACTTATTCATGTTAAGGGAATAGCATAAGCTGGTAGGAATGGGCATGGCAATGAATAAACATGAACTATTATTATTGGTCCATTTTGAAAGTAGAAATTAAATTTGGAGTCACATTTGGAACTGTACTTATATGAGATCAAATAAAAACAAGCTGGAAACAAACAGGGAAGGAGGAGGTTCTGCATGAGTGCCTCCAAACATGTGTCGGATGTTCTCAGCTCACTTTTATTAACTGGTTGGAATATGGAACAAGGGAGTTATATTGACCCAGAAAACAAAAGTCAGGCCAACAGTGCCCAGAAAGGATAAATGATCCATCCCATGTCACACAGTAATTCAAAGACACAGCCAGAAGGAGAGTTTGAGTTTCCTAATTCTCATTCTACCACATCAAAATACCTCTGTGACATAACAATTTTTATATTTATGAATTTTTATTTAACAGTTTCCAAAACATTTTGACATGCATTATCTCATTTTCAGGGATAATTAATGAATAAACAGATGCACTAATCTTCAGAGAAGCAAAAAACAAAAAACAGTTGGATTTCAAATTCACTTTATGGTGATCCAAATTTAAAGAATGTGTTGCTTTAACACTACAGTTCAAAAACTGGGCAAGTTTAATATATATCAATGCAAATATGTTAGATGCAATGCAGATAGTTTCCATGGTAATCTGTATATGATGGATGAATGAATAGATTAAATTTTTGTTTCGAGCTTCTGAAAATAAAAATACTACACAAAGCAAAAATTGTTTGAAATCGTATCCCTGAACAATAATCCTTTCCCTAGTAATACTCAACACTCATCACAAAGGACCATATGTAGCCATGAATTCATCAATTAAAACTTTTACTTAGTTTTCTTTCTTTATGAATAGAAAATATAAATCAGAAAATATAGTGGTTAAAAACCTAAACTCTGGAGCCTGGAGCCATGGCTCTATCCCCTCCTACCTGTGGGCCCTCAGGCAATTTGCTTGACCTCCCTATGCCCCTGTTTCATTTACAAAATAGGAATATAACAAAACATACTTCCTAAGGTGGTTGTAAGAATTGAATGAGTTGCATACAAAGGACTTACAAAAGTGCTTGGTGCATTGTACATCCTCAATAAACATTAGTTTCATTATTGTATTACTCATTGTCTCTTGTCATTTCTCCGCATCACTTTTAAAAGGATTTTTAAAATTTTTCTTTTGCTTTAATGTTGTAGCTATAGCAAGGGGTTTTTAGATTGGGTCCATAGTTAGGAACGTGGTCGTTGTCAATAACAAAACAAAGCATGACCTACGGTGACTTAAAAAAAAAGTATCCTTTTTCTTAAGAAGAAACCCCAAGGTGGGTGACTGTTGGTATTGATTTGTGGCTCACTAAGGCCAAGGTCTGCATCTTTGCATCTCTTAATCTATACTTGAAGCTGCTTTAGCTCCAGACATTCAAGGAGGGCAGAAGGTGGAAAAGAAAAGGGGAGCTCCATCAACATCTGCCCCTTTTATTAGGAAAACAAAAATACGTCCAGAAATCCCCAACAATCTTCCACTTATGTCTCATTGGCCAGAACTCTGCCACTTGCCCAATTCTACCCTGCTCTCCAGCTACAAGGAAGGCTGAGAAAGCTAGTGTTTAGCCAGGCATTCTGCCATCCTGTTCAAAATTGAGATTCTGTTGGCAAGGAAGAGAAGGAATGGATAGTGTTTGCCACAGGTGTGTGCAGGACTTGCAGAAGCTGATAAAAAGAATTCATTAGATTACACTCTCTTGAACACTTTGAGAGTAAAATGAACTGTGTAATGTCTACGTGGTTTTAGCTGCCAGTTAAAGCACCTACTTTGCCTTCTCTTCCTTTCTAAATTTATTCCCTCTGTGCTTGCTGCTCTCATTCTGCCTATAATCAAAATTTAGGACTTACCGAATGTGGGTTAATATGGCCACATTGCCATGGAAGGCAATCACTGCTAGGTTGCTGTGGTACCACTACAGGTGTAGGTAAAGGTACCAGGAACAAAAATCTAATATCCTCAGTCTCCCATTGCTT
Source organism: Micronycteris hirsuta (assembly GCA_004026765.1). Taxonomy (NCBI): domain Eukaryota; kingdom Metazoa; phylum Chordata; class Mammalia; order Chiroptera; family Phyllostomidae; genus Micronycteris; species Micronycteris hirsuta. The sequence goes on along the minus strand of PVJI01006988.1, from coordinate 18,083 downwards.
TGCTCCAGAATCTACATGTACTCTGTCTCTGCCATGAACATAATCAAAAGAATGCAGGTGCTTAGTCTGATTGAATTGAGCCCACTTTCCTCCAGACTACCGCAATTCTCATTCAGGGGAGCTGTACATCAGATGTGATGGAAGAGACCTCTCCCTAACTATGGAGATTTGTCGCTGGAGTTGGAGGTTATTTTTCGTATTATTTACATTATTCTGTCTGGCGATAATATATCTGTCTAACGGTGACAATTACATTGCTCCTGACTGGTGCAGATCAGCAGTTTGTAAAAGCTCTGAAAAGCCCGTGTGCAGCACATGTCACCAGCAGACATATTAATGTTGGCGACGAGGAGCGCATGTGATGTAACACGATTAGATGGCGCTAAGATAAAGGACCATCTTGAAGCCCATGAATAACCAAGAAGCAGCCAGGTGACAACTATCAATTATTTATTGCCCTTGTCCAGTATATTATTAACAGCTCCAGGAAAGCACACAGTCTTCCTTTCCTGCTCGCTCTCCCTCATGTTAATGCTTGACTCCTCAGCTTAGGGGCGGTTCCATCCCAAGGGAGACATTTCACTCTCAGCTACCATTAGACAATCCGGAGAAGAAAGTGAAATAACCTCCAGGCAGACTACATTGAGCTTTTTTAGCTACCAGAAAAGATACTTCACTCTCCGTTCTCCACGGGTGATTCCTCTGATCACTGCCACGTGAGGAGACCCCTCTTTACTCTTCCCTCAAGTCTACTGGGCTGCTGCCCTGACCAGTGTGGCTCAGTTGACTGGGCACCTTCTATAAACCGGAAGGTCACTCACTGGTTTACTCCCGACCCAGGCACAGGCATGGCTTGCAGGTTAGGTTGCTGGTTGGGGTGCACGTGCAAGGTAGCCGATCGCTGTTTCTCTCACACATCAGTGTTTCTCTCCCACTCTTTCTCCCTCCCTTCCCCTCTCTCTAAAAGTAAATAAATGAAAAATCTTTTCTGACAAAAGTCTAGTGGACTTGCCAATTTCACAACAGCTTATACTTTGAGGGGAGAATGTGATATTCTGTGATTAAATCTCATGCACACACCTGTAAGTTAGACTCTAGTTTCCCAGGGAGATGGTTGTAGGTTTCTGTACTCATTTCACTGCTGAGTCAGAGACTATTTTATATCTTAGTTTATATGAAGCAAAAAAAAAAAAAAAAGTTATAAACAAGATTCCAGTCAGGCTGCTTTTGTTAGCAAGTAATAGGTAATCTTTCTCAAAATGATTTTAACCAGGGTTCTAAGAGCAAGCGATACTCTTCTTTCTTATTTCTGTTCCACAAGCAAGAAAAAGAGACCCTCTCCTCAACCAGAGAGAAAAAGGACCTGCCTCCAGCCTGACTGAGCTCATTGGGCTCCTGGGCTCATCTCTAATAGTCCCCAGGGGATTATCATATGCTGATTGGCTTAAACTTGGTTTCCAGGACCAATCCATGGTAAAGGATGTTGAGAATATGTTCACTGGTTTAGAGTCATCTGGACCCACCCCTGGAGCTAGAGATGATATCAGGGGCCCCTGAATGACAAGAGCTATGAGGGAATGGACACTTTAACAAAATCTGAGTTATAGGAAGAGCAAGGACCTAATCAAACTAACAGCACATATAGTAGGTGAGATAAATGTTTATGAAGCACTTTAGAGTTCTTCACAAATGAGTAGATGAATTTTAAAAATTTATTTATGTAACACATATTACCTAATCCTAAAAAATTATTCATTCTAAAGATTTTATTGAAGATAGTTACTATTTATAGCCCAAAATTTCTATAAACATACAGTCAGTACATATGTTTATTATGTCTTATGTCTAATATTAAAGCTGCTACCACATTGATGCTACATGAATCTTTTACATAAAAACAGAGCTGTGAAAGCCTTGAGGGGTCATTTACATCATGTCCTCCTTTGAGAAGCTCACAGTCCTAGGAGGAGGACCTACAAATAAGTGAGGGGTGCTGTAGAAAACGGAAAATTTACATCAGCCTGGCAGTAAGAAGAAATGTGCTCAGGATCTTTCTAAATGAGATGATAACTAAACTTAGTCTCAAAGAACTAGCCAAGTATAAAACAGGAAAAATGGGACACAGAAAGCAGAAATTACTGGCACTTCTTAGTATTAAAATGAGTTGGAGAAGCAGAAATTGAGGTCATGCTGGAAGAGGGAAGCTGAAGCCTCTAATGGGGCGCTAAGGAGCTTTGACTGTTTCACCCAATGGCAGGAGGCCACTGAGGTACAGAGAAGCAGCTGGGCCGGGCTGGGGCGTTGTGTAGCCCATTCTGACAGCTGTGTAGAGGATGGAGTATAGAGAATTTTATGAAGATTTTTAAAGGTCACCCATTGTGAAAAAATCAAAATGTAATATTTATTGAACAGACATAAAATCGGAGACACTGTGCTACTTTCACACAATAATCTTTATTATTTCACAGACAGTCTTTGTTATAAACCCTTATAACAATTTCGAGAGATAGTTTCAATAGGTTTTTCACAGGAGAAAACAGAAGATGTAGAGAGAGGAATGAAAGGGGGAACAGAGCTTTCCCAGGATGAAAGGCCTGGTAAATGTGATCACTAAATTGAATACTCAAGCAGTTATGAAAGCTGGATCCAATTTGGAAGAACAAAGACAAAACCGGGATTTGAAATGTGGTGTTCTGAGATTCTGAGTTCAGAGGTCACAAAGTATTTTCATATTTGCATCTTCGTTATAACTAACCTAATTCACTCATTTTCTAGTCAGTCTACTTTATTTATAGAAAGAATAATATAATAATAACAACAATAGAGAGCACAAGCCATGTACCAGGATGAATGCTAAGATCCTTACACACATTTATCACCTGTTGACACCTACATCAACCATATTAGGTAGATACTATTCTTATCCCTCTGTTTATAGAGAAACATACTCAATTCAGGGAGATTTGGTAACTTATTTTCCAAAGATCATACAGGCACCAGTTGTGGAGGTGAAATAAAAACCTTGTAAATATGACTCCAAAACTCAGGCCCTTAACGATTTCACTTTGCAGCTTCCTGATTCCAGGCATTTTTTGAGACGCTATTCTGGGTCCAACCCACGCTAAGTTTGCTGGGTGTTCTAAAGAATGCATAATTTCTAACTCTCCTGCCTGGAAGATATGATTAACACATGGAAATAATTTTTAAAATAGCATTAAACAGAGTATAATACAGTAACAAACAATGTAGTATGGATTACCATAGCTTTGGGGAGTTCAAAGACAGACGAGATCAAAGCGGTCTGATGTAGTCAGTGCAAGTTTTGAGGGATGTGAACCTTGAATTAACTCTTTAAAAAATGATTAAGATTTCTCTAGATAAGTTAAGACAAAGGGGGAAAAAAGGCATTGTGTGATAAGAAGAAAGCATTAAGGAAGATAAAGTTTTGTACAGCTATAAGAATATTTCCCTAAAAAACTGGTAAGAAAGTTCTAGGAGATAACATGAAAGCAAATTCTAGGTGACCAGCTTGGCGATGACTTTCTTGATACAACATCAAAAGCATGATCCATGAAAGAAAAAAAGTTGATAAGTGACTTCTTAAAATTAAAAACTTCTGCTCTATGAGAGACACTGTTAACCAAATGAAAAGACAAGCCACAGACTGGAAGAAAATGTTTGCAAAACACACATCTGATAAAGGACTTGTATCCAAAACACACAAAAAACTCTTAAAACTCAATAGCCAATTTTAAGAATATGCAAAAGATTGAAACAGACACCTGACTCATATAAACACTTCACATAGGCTAACAAATTTAATCCTCACAACATCAACATCATATCAAAGAAAACTCCATACCAAATTTTAAAGATGTTAACCATTAAACCTTCAAAATTAATAAAATAGTCATAGCATGAAGGTCACATTTGAAGTATGTGTGTTCAGCTTTCCTGGTTTATGTTGACTCTTGATTATTAAATAGTGTCTCAGTCTAATGTTGACATTAGCCCGGCTTTGAATATGAACCTACACACTCAGCGTTAAACAAGTTGGAGGTGCTCAAGACTCAGAGCATGGCAGATATTAGGCTGAATCAAAGATATTTGAACTACCATTCAATGGAAAATTTCAACAAAATATAAAGATTATGCATTATAAAACCAGAATTACTTTTTTCTCACAGAATACCATCAGATGCATATTTGTCAGGGTGGTATAAGCATGAGGAAGAACTGCAGAAATGTTCATAGCCTGGTAGCATTCTGTTATTATAGATAGATTTATCTATAAATCTATAGACTCATCTAGACTCATCTATCTACTTCTATAACTGTGGGCCTATAGTATTCCATACTATTTTATATATATACACACACACACATATATTACCATATATTATATACTATATAAAATTATTATACTACACTTACTATATTTGCATGTGAGATTATTTCTCTTGCAAGTGAAATATCTTTAACTGGAACTAAAAGCACAGAAAACAACAAAACTCTAGTTATGCAAACACGTGTATATGTATGTGTATATATATTTCTCACCTTTTCTACCAGCTCTACATTCTTGTGCTATCGAATCTAGTGAGATTACTCAGCATTGCTTACTGTCTTCAATTATGCCTTGTGTGAGTTTGTAAGCATTGCAAAACTCTTCAAATTGGGGTGTCAGGAGAAAGGATTGATTCTCTCATGAATTGACTTGCTGTACCAGTCAATAAGATTTAAAACATGCATTCATACGCACACTCATATATACACCCAGGGAAAGGATTAGCTCCCTATCTTTCTCTATTAATATTCCATAGCCTATCTTAGTAGTATCTTTTTACACGTCCTTCATCCTAGGGAAAGGACTATTGTTTGGGGCACCGGCCGGGAATGTAGCTTTTCTCATCCTGGTTTTTGATTCCCCCAAAGACACTTCAAATTTAACCTCTGAAATTCAGTTCAACTGGTAAAAGTACTCCAGGTGCTTTACAATTTAGAGATAGAAAAGAGGTTAATTATCTAAGGGTTGGCAAACATTTTCTGTAAAGGTCCAGAGAATAAATATTTTAGGCTTTGTGAGTCTATGTAACAATTGATCCACTCTGCCACTGTGGTGTAAAAGAGCCCTAGAAAATACATAAATGAAGGGACATAGCAGTGTTTCAATAAAATGCTATGTCCCACAGGCCATAATTTGCCCACATCTTATCTGATCTGATATTCACTCTCTAAAATATGAAAGGACTACACAGACCTTTGTGTTAGTAATTGTGATCGATGTTACTCCTTTTTTTAACGTCTTTTATTTTTTATTGTTGTTCGAGTACAGTTGTCTCCATTTTTTCCCCACCACTCCCCCCTGCCCCAACCATCCCTACCTCCCACCCTCAATTCTACTCCCTTTGAGTTTATCCATGGGTCCTTTATACATGTTCCTCGAAGACCCTTCCCTTATTTTCCCTCATTATCCCTCTTCCCCTCCCCTCTGGTTACTGTTGGTTTGTTTTCTATTTCAATGCTTCTGGTTATATTTTGCTTGCTTATTCATTTATTCGATTAGATTCCACTTATAGGTGAGATCATATGGTATTTGTTTTTCACCACCTGGTTTACTTCACTCAGCATAATGCTCTCCAGATCCATCTATGCTGTCACAAAAGGTAGGAGCTCCTTCTTTCTTTCTGCTGTATAGTATTCCATTGTGTAAATGTACTGTAGTTTTTTGATCCACTCATTTACTGATGGGCACGTAGGTTGCTTCCAGCACTTGGCTATTTTAAATTGTGCTGCTTTGAACATGGGGTGCATAAGTTCTTTTGAACTGGTGTTTCAGGATTCTTAGGGTATAATCCCAGCAGTGGAATTGCCAGGTCAAAAGGCAGTTCCATTTTTAGTTTTCTGAGGAAATTCCATACTGTTTACCACAGTGGCTGTACCAGTTTTCATTCCCTTTTCTCCACATCCTCTCCAACACTTGTTGTTTGTTGATTTGTTTATGATTGTCAGAAGGGTTACATCTGACCCGTGTGAAATGGTATCTCATTGTGGTTTTAATTTGCATCTCTCTGATGGCTAGTGATGTTGAGCATCCTTTCATATATCTCTGGGCCCTCTGTATGTCTTCCTTGGAGAAGTGTCCGTTCAGGTATTTTGCCCATTTTTTAATTGCGTTTTTTGTTTTCCTGGAATGGGTCATGTATGTTCTTTATATATTTTGGAGATAAAACCCCTGTCTGAGGTATCATTTGCAAATATATTTTCCCACACAGTTAGTTCCCTTTTCATTTTGCTAATGTTTTCTTTAGCTGTGCAGAAGCTTTTTATTTTGATAAAGTCCCATTTGTTTATTCTTTCCTTTATGTCCCTTGCTCTAGGGGACATATGGGTGAAAATATTGCTGTGTGGAATATCTGAGATTTTCCTGCTTATGTTCTCCTCTAGGACCTTTATGATGTTTCTCCTTTCTATTACAGTCCGGAGAATCATTCTTCTCTATGTCTATTCCCTGTATAGTCCTCTCCCACACTGGTTTTTCTGAGTCATGTGACTTGTATGACCAATGAGATATTGGCAAACATGATGCAAGCGGAAGTTATATAAAGGTTTGTGCACTGGGACTTACCTTCTCTGCTTGCTCTTCTACCACTGTGCAGAAAAGGCTGGGCTAGCCTCCCAGAAGATGAGAAAGTAGAGAACAGCCTGAGCTGCCCCAGCCATAGGCCAAATACAAGATTGAGCCCAGCCCAACATCTGCTGGTGCAGAGCCCAGCCATCTCAGCCGAGCCCAGCCCTAGCTGCCAACCCACAGAATCGTGAGAGAAGAAATAGTTGTTGTTTTAAAACATTATATTTTGGGATAAACTGGTGGAGAGCCATAGGTAAATGATATAAATGAAAAAATTCCCAAACACTCACTCTCAATCATAGTTGCTGTGTCAGGGTAACCAAAGCAAGAAATGAATGAGCTATGTATTTAATTTGTGAGTTTGTGGTTTTCTAACCAGTCAATTCAGATGACTTTAAATTTCTAGACTGTTGTAATAGCCAATTGGACTATTCTGATATTTCTCTGAATATTCAGAATTGCTATGAGAAATAGTACAGATTCACTGAGCAATTGGTAACAAACTTCCACTCTCCTTGATTAAAAAGTCTCTGATGATGATTCATGGAATAAATAATAGAGATAGCTGGTTTGTAGACTGCCCTGACCAAGGTTCCTACAAACAATTTTCCCTTGAAAAAGTACCAAAATCCAGATACCAAATTTAAAATCCAAGAGGAGCTTTATTTCACAAGCTAATTGCCATGGTAAGTGATTAATGCATGAATCATCAGATTAATATATATCATATCCAAAGTTTAATAAAGTCCTGGATTCTAGGTTTTTTATGTCATTGTCAACATTGTCATGTTCTTAATAAGCTCAATATCGCCAATATGTCTTTCTTAAGACACAAGCAAAAAATCCAATTTTGTGACTATTGATCACATAATTTTAAAAACTTTATTTTTAATAAGTCTTTGAAAATATACAAGCTTTGTCCATAAAGTATACAGCCAAGTGCTATGAAAAATACAGACACTTATAGAAGAAGATACAAGATACATGAAACATTGTACATAGGACAATGACATCTCAGTCCCCTCAAGGTAGGCACCTTGGGACCTCACACAGTTCTCCCAGGGCCTTTTCCACAGTTCAAAACACTCTGCAAAATCCTTTGTTGGAATTGCCATCCACTGCTCCATCATATTTTCCTGAATTTCACTGACAGTCTAAAATCTCTTCCCTTCCAAAGGTGATTTTAGTTTTGGGACAAGCCAGAAATTTCAGGGTGCCAAGTCTGGGTTGTAGGAGGCCTGAGTCACCTGGGTGATTTGATGTTTCACCCAAACTTCCACAGGAAGTATGATGCACGACCATGCTTCTTGTCATAATGAAGCTGCCAATCACCAGTTGCCCATAGGTGCGAGCATTTTCGTCGTATTGCATCTCCCAGCTGACAAAAATCATTGAGGTAGTACTCTTTATTGTTTGGCCTAGAGAGGTGTACTTGTGATGGACACCTTTCCAATTAAAAAACACAGTTAATGTGGTCTTGCTCTTGCTGTGATTTTGCTATACCTTCTTCAGGCATGAAGAACCAGGTGACTTCCACTGGGACAGCTGGGCATTTATTTCCAGAGCTTACCCAGAAACCCACAATTCATCTCCGGTTATGATGTTCTTGAAGAAAGCTGGTTCATTGGTAGTGGTTTGAATCTACTCATCAGCAACTGCAGCACAATGTTCCTTCTGCTCTGGTAGCAGAAGCCACGAAACGAATTTTGCCATGACATGGTTCATACCAAGATCCTGCATCAAAATCTTTAACACAGTAGTTTTGGGAACCCTAAAATCAGTTTCTAGTTCTCGCACTGTCAGCCCATACACATTCAACATTCTCAGGTGTTCTGCTTGTTGCAGGCCTTCCAGAACGTGGATCACTTTGAACAGATTCTTGACCATCTTTGAAGGGTTTGTGCCACGCTTTTATTTGTGCTGCATTCATTACGTTGTCCCAGAAAGACTTCTGAATCAGCTGAATAGATTCTGAGGAGGCATGTTCAAGCTTAACACAAAATTCAATGCAGATTTGTTGCTCTACTTGCTCAGTCATTTTGAATGTGACAGTCACACAGTACACATGCTCACTCAAGGGCATCTACCACAGCCACCAACTAGTACAGTGAAGTTATCACTGTTCACGCATGTGCATTCCAGTTCACTCTCCTTCAAGCTTACTTCAATGTCATGCAAACTGTTCTCATTATATTAATAATGGCTGCACGTTCTTTGGACAGACCTCATACGGCCAAGAAAACCATGGAGCACATGTACTTCACGTACAAAGTTTTATTAAAAGAGATTCTGAGGGTAAATTTAATTTTTCTCAGCTTGTAAAAACAAGCAAAAACTCTTATATGATTTTCTGTAACTGATTGACAAGGGTCTATAATAACACTAAGGTTACCAGTTAGAATTAGTAAAATACTAATTAATGGATTCGTTTATGGACTATAGGTTTCCAAGTAGTGAAAACATTTGGGTTGAAGCATCTGAATTTGGACTGAATTTTCTGAAATCATGTTTTCATAGATGTATTGGGTAGGCTATAGATTATACTCCAACATGGGTATTAAAAACAAAGAATGTTATCATGTCCTCATTTTGTCAATTTTTAAGGTTGTTCCATCTGTAAATCCACGAATTGTGAAAAGATATCACGAGGGTTCATAATAACCCTTTGGTTTATATAAATATATATTAAAGTACAAACATACTTCTTATTGTGATTCTAATATGTGTTAACTGCTCTTTTAAATTTTAGAAATTATTAATTGGATATAAATTTGCAAACCATTTTGGGGTTGATGGGGTCTGTGAACACATTCTCACAGAACTTATATATAGTATTTTGAGTATTTTATAAGCTTTCTTCCCTCAACCTCTACCTAAAGTTGCTTTGCCAGTTAATTAATTCTCTCTGGAAAAGACAGATGAAGTGTTATCAACCTTCTGACCATTTCAGCAGGGGGCAATTGAGCTGAGCATTTACCTCAGACTCCTGAAGGAGGTAATGTCAGAACCAGGTTTAGCACACAGAGGTCCCCCAGTCCCCAAGCGCATGTCACTCCACACCCCTAACCAATGCCGGGTTGTTTCTGGTGCCAAATTACGCACAGCAGTGCTTTCATTTTTATTATTTAAAGATTGCAGGGATGTGAGGAATGACTAAATATAAGTTCTAAGAAATATAAAAGGATATGGAAAGGACTCAGGGGGACTTCAGTGAAAAATATATGCTGCCATTATTCAAGTTTCTATTCTTATTGTAAAGAAGAATACATGCTAAATCTGGGAGTAATAATGCTGTGGAAGTGAAGTACTACTGTTGAATAACAAAAAGAGTGTGTGAATCAGGACCACTGCTAAAGGATGACGCATATTCCTACTATTTATGAATAGCCATGCCCTCATGATGGGGCAATCTGCTTACCAGTTGCCGAGCCTATGATTTAATTCTTATCGGCTTTCCTAATTACTTCATGGATTTCAGGCTGTGTAAAAATAATTAGTTAGTATCTGTTGGACAGGGGATTGATTTTGGCCAATCTCACAACCATTTGTAGTCACATTTTTAGACTAGAGACTTCCTGTCACGTCTGTGCCCACACAGAAGCAGAGAGGGCCTAAGGTATTGGACAGTCAGAAAATGTAAATTCCTCCCAGAGGTCTTTTTTTTTTTCTTTCTTTCTTTTTTAATCTGGTCAGTGGAAGTTATCATCCTGGAAGCATTAGCCTACCTACATGAAGCCCTAAGCCATGAAGGACTCAATTCAGTCCCGAAGCTTAGGAAAGCATCGATATTACCTGGGAGCTTTTAGATAAACTGAACTTCCGACACCACCCAGAACTACTGAGTCAGCACCTGCATTTGAACAAGAACCCTAAAGATTCTTTTACTTGTTAAAGTTTGAGAAACACTGTATTAAAGAATTTCTGGGTTAAGACTATACTCTTTTTCACAAGGGCATATCTTAAATACATTCGTGCAGGGGAGAGGACTAGGTATTACTCAGTGAAGTACATGGGAGAATTGCATATCACAGTCCTATAAAAGAATAGATTTTGCTCTGTTATTGAGAGCAATAATAACTCTATAAAATAAAGTGATTTTTTAGGGTCCTGAGTTTCATTGTCATTTTTAAGAGGCTTTAAGGAACAGCTATGGTTTTTCTCATTCAAATACTCCTTTTTCTTATAACTTCTTTTGGTAAAGGAACTCCTCTGTCCCTCTATTCTTTCACTCATTTCATGTGGAAGAAGGAGTTGACTTCATCACAAGATAACATCAGTGTGGGTACTTGGGGACACGAAAGTTGAGCTGAAAAGGAGAGATAAAGAGGACTGTCCTAAGTACAAGAGAATGTCCCGCTTTCGAGCTGAGCAGTCTCTCCCCCTGCTGGGAGCCTCCACAATTTATAGATAAAGGCCACCTTTAAGTGTTTATGCCCCTTCCAGGTTTGCCAATTGTTTTGATGTTTTATGCACCTGCCCTAGAAGGACAAGGAAAGAAGGAAGGAAGGAAAGAAGGAAGGGAGGAAGGAAGGGAGGAAGGAAGGAAGGAAGGAAGGAAGGAAGGAAGGAAGGAAGGAAGGAAGGAAGGAAGGAAGGAAGGTGTCACAATATTAGCTCCTGAATCCAGCCACTTCTGAAGACTACTTTGTAGTTAATGGTTGTTTATGACAAGAGATTTCTCTTTTTTCTTACCTAGTTTAAACTGAGTTTCTATAAGTCACAAATGAAGAGCTCTGAAAAATATAATAACCTATCAATTTTACTTTTTTGATGCTTGTATTCACTGATACTTATGAGTCACTAGGCATTTGAAAAGGGACTCCAACATGTCAGTGAGATTTTAATATGAGAGAGAGAGAGAGACTTCTAAATCTTTTCAAACTATTCAAAGTAATAGAAGGAAATATTATGTTTATAAAACAAAAACCAGATGCTATGTAAAACATAAATACTGGGAGAACAAGAAAGAGTAATTAAAAATATGCTATCAAAATAAATATGTTAATGTTATAAATTTTGGAAGACAAAGTCAAGAAAAATCTCTCAGACAGTAAAATAAAAAGGTGAAGTCAGGAAAATTTTCAGAAATTGGAGAATTAATTCAGGAGTTTACCTTCTTGTGAAGAGTCATTTCAAAAATGGAACAAGAAAAAGGAAAGAGCTAAAAACTATCAAATAATATAAGACAATTTCTAAAATCTGAAGGACGTGAATTTCAAATCATACAAATCCACTGAAAGTCCAGAACAGTGAATGAAAAAAATGTATCAAAGTACATCATGAAATTTCAGAACTTTGTGGATAAAGAGAAAATAATAAGAGGTTTCATGTAGAAAAAGAAATTAATTGAGTGCAGGCTGCAAACTAAAGGGTCGCAGGTTCAATTCCCAGTCAGGGCACATGTCTGGGTTGTGGGCCAGGTCCCCAGTGGGGGCCACATGAGAGGCAACCACACGTTGATGTTTCTCTCTCTCTCTTTCTCCCTCCCTTCCCCTCTCTAAAAATAAATAAATAAAATCTTAAAATAAAAAAAAAGAAAAGAAAAAAAAAAGAAATTGAGACCAGAATCTCATAAAAACTACTAACAACAATAAAATCTAGAAGATGATAAAGCTGTTTTCAAAATTCTAGGGCAAAATTATTTTCAGCCCAGAATTCTCTACCTAGCTATATTAACAATCAATCATTTTAGACATGCAAGGAATAATGATAATGCCTTCAACCCACCTTTCCCTAGAAAGCTCTTGAAAGATATGCCACAGAATATGGGAAAACTATCTACATGAGATCCAAGATACAGAGACTGCAACATGGGAGAATAGAAAACAATGCCCCAGAATAATAGATGACTTGACAGGAAAAAGTGAGAAACTAGATTAAAATAAATTGGAAAGATGTCAAAGGAGGGTTCCTGGAGAAAGTAAATGTAACTGATATATTACTTTATATTAGAAATATTTTTAGTGTGGCAACAGAACTATTTGATAATTTGGAAAAATAGAAATAGATTCATAGAAAACTAAACAAATGACTATTTGAGAAAATTTTTAACTACAGAAATGAAGTACTCTAAAAGGAAGGAAGTCACAGTATATTACTTGGTTCTGCAATGTATAATATTTATAAAGTAACAATATTAAAACTACTAACAAATGATTTAACAAAAAACTGTGATAGATGAATGTAATGGGAAAATGGGAGCAGAAGAATTAGAATAATGAAAAGAAATAAATGCTAAACTATTATATCAAAAAGCTAATACACAATACCCAAATGTTGATAATTCAACACATAGCAGTGAATTTTAAATTTTCAATATATTTCAGAAGTTAGGTAGCCTGGAGGGGGAATAGAGAGAAATTTCTCATTAAAGCAGCAAGGCAGGAGAAACTTTTCTCTGAGATTAGAGATGGGAGAGGCCTGTCGTGAGCAGTGGGCCTCTGCACAGGTCCCAGCTGAAGCCTAAGAGGAGCACTGTTTTCAGAGAGAAGGCCACCTACAGACGCGGTGCCAGGAGTAGAAGCTACCCCCCATGGCACAAAAGCAAAAATCTGTCCCATTTCATGGAACCCCAGTAAACTTCAGCCATGAGGATTTCAGCAAGGTCAAAACAAAAAGCAGTGTATTTGACCAAACTCTGAGGTTGACTCTTAAAACTCTGTACAAAAACTATGGAAGTCAAACTACTAGCATGTAGTAGTGTAAGCGATAGTAGAGTTTGTTTAATGAAAGAATCAGAAGAAGCAATAAATAAAAATGTGACAGTCTTTTGAAAATGGGTAAAAGCTGAGAATTCAAAGAAACTGGCAAAAAAGAAAGGGAAAAATTAACAAAGGAACAGAGATTATACTGTTGCTTGAATACTGTGAGAGTCTACACTGCATGCGACATTCCAGGTAAGTTAGTCTCATGTCTGAAGAATTAAACCCCAAGATTATTATTTACTGAGACACTAAGCAATTCAATTAACTTTTCACATCTCAGTTTACAACCTGTAAAACGGGGATAATTTCTACTTCACAGTATTGATAAGAACACAACTTTAAAATAATTGTGATAGATAAGAGCACTTAGGAAATGGTAAATTTCCAAAGCAAAAATTCCCATGTAAAAGAGAAGCCTCCCCAAAAAGTCCTAAAAAGAGAGGAAAGTTTAGTGCCGTGAGAACAGACAGTTAAAGAAGCAGTTCATGGTTTTATCACAGCCTTCTCTGGGAACAATGTACCAAGGCTGTCATCATCTGTCTGAACATCCCAGATTGATCCACTCTGATTTGATTCTGGCATGTGTGCTTGTCAAGAAAAACATCCTTTTATCATAATCTAGAAATTTAAAAAAATTTTCACCTCGAAATTTAAAATTATTTTTAATGGCCCAGTAATTTAAGCAAAGGTGAGTACTTACATAATGGGAAAATCTAGAAACCAAATAGTAGAAATACAATTTTAGAGCAAATAGCAAATGTGTGTCAGAGAAGCCTTCATGTAGCTTGTGGCGAAAAGCCTGTTTCCCCTCAAGAATTTTGTTTTGTTTCACTACAGCTTGGTTTTCCTTGCTCTGACTTTAATTGCTATGGCTATAGATTTGAAACTTCTGATTTTCTGCTTTATTGGTCCCTCACTGCATTGTCCTAAAGTGGGTTAGAATGTGAGGATAAGAAACAAACATCTACTATGGTAATGCAACTAACTACGGACATCTAATTCTCCCTAGTGTAAAGGGGACCGGGAACAGCAATCCCTCTGCATTTCGATGGCCACTTTTACCTAGCCTGAATAATAGTTATTAAAAACTGTTTTAGCTTTTCAGACAGTTATCACAAATTTTTGAAAGATCTTAAATTGAATTCATTTGAGATAATTTTTCAGAGAAAAACAAAAAATTTCTTTTTTTTTATTTTTTGCTTTTTTTTTTGTCAATCCTTAAGTTATTTGAAGATACCCCCTACCTCCCTCACATTTTAGATTCTTGGATTTTTCTTATGATTCTACCGCTTGACACAACACTGGTAAAGTTAGGTAAGTGGAATCTAGGCAATTACTTAAAATGTCATTTTGTTTTAAATAAAGTAAAATGATGAGCTGAAATTGACTACATGTAACAGTTTGAGTAGATATTTAAATTGCATTTACAGCCACATTTTTTCTTATGCTTGGGGATTTTTTTAAATTCTTTTCTTAAATATATTTTATTGATTATGCTACTGTGGTTGCCCCGATTTTTCCCCCTTGCCCCCTCTGCCTGGAACACCCTTTCCCTTCAGCAATCTCCTCCCACCCTTAGTTCATGTCCACAAGACATGCATGTAAGGTCTCTGGCTTCTCCATTTCCTATATTATTCTTGACATCCCCCTATTTTGTACTTACCAATTATGCTTCATAATCTTTGCACCTTTTCCCTCATTCTCCACCTTCCCCCTCCCAGCTGATAATCCTCCAAATGATCTCCATGTCTATAATTTTGTTCCTGTTCTGCTTGTTTGCTTAGTTTGTTGTTTTTTTTTCTTTATATTTAGTTGTTGATAGTTGTGAATCTGTTGCCCTTTTAATGTTCATAGTTTTGATCTTCTTTTTCTTAAGTAAGTCTCTTTAACATTTCATGTAATAATGGCTCGGTGATGATGAACTCCTTTAGCTTCACTCTGGGAAGCACTTCATCTGCCCTTTCATTCTAACTGATAGCTTTTCTGCATAGAGCGATCTAGGTTGTAGGTCCTTGCTTTTCATCATTTGAACACTTCTTGCCAGTCCCTTCTTGCCTGCAAAGTTTCTTTTAAGAAATCAGCTGATAGTCTTATGGGATTTCCTTCGTAGGTAACTTTCTACCTTTCTCTTGCTGCTTTTAAGATTTTCTCTTCATCCTTAACCTTTGGCATTTTAATTATGATGTGTCTTGGTGTGGTCTTCTTTGGACCATCTTGTTTGGGATTTTCTGCTCTCTGGACTTGCATGTCTATTTCCTTAGCCAAAATAGGGAAGTTACCTTTCATTATTTTTTCAAATAAGTTTTCAATTTCTTGGTCTTCCTCTTCTCCTTCTGTCACCCCTATGATTTCAATGTCAGTATGTGTAAAGGTCCCAGAGGTTCCTAAGCCTATTTTCATTTTTCTGAATTCTTGTTTCTTGTTGCTGTTCTGATTGAATGCTTTTTTCTTCCTTGTGTTCCAAATAGTTGATGTGATTCTCAGCTTCCTCCTCCCACTTTTGGTTCCCTGTGGATTTTTCTTTATTTCACTTAGTGTAACCTTCATTTTTTTCTGTTATGTTTTTGCCAAACTCAGTGAGCTCTTTGAGCATCCTGATCACCAGTGTTTTAAACTCTGCCTCTGATAGTTTGGTTATCTCCATTTCATTTAGTTTTTTGGGGAGTTTTGTTCTGTTCTTCATTTGGGCCATGTTTCATTGTCTCCTCAATTCAGTAGCGTCCCATTGTTTGTTTCTGTGTAACAGGTAGAGCTGCTTTAACTCCCTGTCTTAGAAAATGTACCTGTAAATTGTATGGGGCAGAGCCTTAGGTAATTGCCAGGGTGGGGAAACCCACTTCATTGCTTTGTGGCTCTGTGTGGGGGGAGGGCTCAGAGAGGTGACAGTGCAGCTGCCTGGCTTCTGGAGATTTTCCCAGCACTTACCCCATTTCCAGTCACTTCCCCCACTTCCCATATGCAACTGGCACCCTTCTTGCTGTTGCCTTGGTGGTGAATCCCAGAGTAGGCTGCAATGAACGTAGGGGTGCATACATTCTTTAGACTTAGTATTTCAGGTTTCTTTGGATAAATTCCCAGAAGTGGAATTGCTGGGTCCTAAGGTAGTTTCATTTGTAATTTTTTGAGGTAACTCCATACTGTTTTCCACAGCGACTGCACCAATCTGCATTTCCAACAGTGAACAAGGGTTCTTTCTCCACATCCCCTCCACCACTTGTTGTTTGTTGATTTATAGATGATAGCATTTCTGACAAGTGTGAGGTGATATCTCATTGTAGTTTTAATTTGCATTTCTCTGATGATTAGTGATGTTGACCATCTTTTCATATGTCTATTGGCCATCTGTATGTCTTCTTTGGAGAAGTGTCTATTCGGGTCCTTTGCCCTATTTTAAATTGGATTTCTTTTTTTGGTGTTGAGTTGTATAAGTCTATAAATTTTGGATATTAACCCCTTATCAGATATATTGGTAAATATGTTCTCCCACTCAATGAGTTATCTTTTCATTTTCTGATGGTTTCAATTAGACCACCTTTTTATGCCACATATAAGAATAAACTCAAACTGGATTAAAGACTTATATTAGACTCAAAACATAAAAATCCTAGGAAAAAACATGGCAATAATTTTTCTGATATATCTCCTCGTGCAAAGGAAACAAAAGAAAAATGGGAGTATATCAAACCAAGTTTACACTATTTTATTATTACCTATATACTTATATTTACTGATACTCTTTAATTTTTCATGTGAATTTGAGTTACTATGTAGGATCCTTTCATTTCAGCATGAAAGACTCCTATTAGTACTTTATGTAGAACAAGACTGATTCTCTCAAGTTTTGCTTATCTGGGAATATTTGTATTTCTCATCCATTTTGAAGTTTTACAAGACATAGAATCTTGGTTGATACTCTTTGAGTAATTTGAATATGGCATTACATTGCTTTCAGGTCTCCATGCCAATTTTGTTGATAAATCAGCCACCAATCTTATCAGCGATCCTTTGTACATGATAAGTCACTTCCCTCTTGCAGTTTTCAAGATTTCTTTGAAATTTTTGTCTCTTTATGGTTTGCTTATACAGGAGTTGGCAAGAGTAAGTTTACAGTTTTGAGTAAGAATAAGAGTAAATTTACAGTATGTGAAACATGGAATTTATTCTTGAATTATTATTTATTAATTATTGTATTATTTATTTGTATTTCAACTGTAAACCTGCTTTTGTCCATCTCTGTATTTTATCTAGATGTGAATCTTTTTTATTTTTTTTAATTAATTTTTTTTGTTTAATTACAGTTATTTGCAGCCTCTCCCCTCCCCTCTCCCTCCCCCTCCCGTCCCACCCCCACAACCTCCCTCCTCCTCCTTAGTTCTGTCCATGTGTCCTCTACAGTGATTCCTGAAAACTCTTCTCCCCGTTGTCCCCTCCCCCCTCTCCCCTGTCTATTGTTAGACTGTTCTTAATTTCAGTGTCTCTGGTTATGTTTTGCTTGCTTTCTGCTTTTGTTGGTTATGATCCGGTTAAAGGTGAGATCATAAGGTATTTATCCCTCACTGCCTGCCTTACTTCACTTAGCATAATGCTCTCCAGTTCCATCCATGCTGTTGCAAAAGGTATAAGCTCCTTCTTCCTCTCTGCTGCGTAGAATTCCATTGTGTAAATGTACCATAGTTTCTTGATCCATTCATTTGTAGATGGGCATCTAGGTTGTTTCCAGCACTTAGCTATTGTGAATTGTGCTGCTA
>PVJI01006987.1:46839-82030 GCA_004026765.1 Micronycteris hirsuta | reverse complement strand
TCCATCTGCTCTCTACCTAGGACTTTGTCACTAGTTTGCTTATTAGTTCACTTTGCTCATTAGATTTCACATATGAGTGAAGTCATATGGTACTTGTCTTTCTCTGACTGGCTTATCTCACTTAGCGTAATACTCTCCAGGTATACCCATTCTGTCACAAAGCATGAGATTTCTTGGATAAAAGGCTGTAGCACACTTACAAAATGGAATATTACTTGGTCAAATGCCTTTTTCACCTGCTTATTCTATTTTTCTATTCAATCTAGATCCACACATTGCATTTGAGCATTATAACTCTCCTCTCAGTCTTTTTCTAGGTCATTTGTCTTACAGAATTCCAATATTCTAAATGTATCTAATTTTTGACATTGTTTAAGTTTTTCTTCTTATTTCCTGAATCCTACAAACTGGAAGTAAGTTTCAACAATTTTATTTTATTCAGATTATACATTATAGGAAATATTTCAAGGCTGATGCTCAGTATTTCATAGTGCATCACATCAAAAGGCGTATATTAGCGAGTTGCCCAATGTTACTGCCCTTAAGTTTAGTCCTGTAGTTAAGGAAGGTACATTATGACTGTCAGTGTTCCCCAATGTATTTCTCCTTTTCCAATTAGTAAATACACTTAGTCAAGCAGTCTGTGGAGTTATAGCCGGCACTTTACAAAATCCTGCTCTTCAATAGCCTTTCACCAAGAATTTTATCATACACTGATGATTCATGCCTGATTACATTACATGGAAGATTGGGAAATAGTTATTTTTGTAATACTATCATTCCATTAGATACATTATCTAGCATTCTCCTATGAAGAAGTACTTTATTTTTTTCAACCTAAAAAGGCTTTTTTTTAATGTCAAATGCTTAATTTATTTAAATGTCTCCCTCACAGAAACTTTAAAATTTGGATTCCACCTCTCCATTACGTGGTTGAATATGTGGCCAAGTAGAGAAACAGGTGAACACTAAATGACCTTGGCTAACACTCTGTACTTATAGATCTGACATGAGTCTGAAAAATTTGCCCTTCAGTAAAGTATTAAGTTTAACTGAATTGATATATAACAATTAAGTAAAATATTGGCGATGTTGTGTGATGTCAAGCTTTTGTGCTACAGCCAGTCAAATAATATTCCTTGAGTGTTAAGACTTTTGTAATGCAAATTTGCAATCACATTTGAAAGAATTTAGAAAAACTGAAAGTTCCCAGCTTTTTCATCAGGCAGATTGTGTAATTACTTTGGCCTCAAAATAACCACATTGATTTTAAGAGGCCATGGAGCCATAATTCCAATCTTTTTTTTTTTTTTTTGGGGGGGGGCGTGTTCCAAGGCTGTATTCATCTGAATGGGAGTTAAGATGCTGCAAGCTGCAAGGGTGAGGGAGGGGAAGAGGAGGGAAGGGAGCTGCGTTCCCTGGGTACTGACAATACACAAGGCATTGAAAGACATGTTTCCATACACAGCACCACGATCAACCACCACGGCAGCCCTGGAGGTGGTAGTTTTGCTCAATCCCCATTTTGCAGGTGAGCAAACCGAGGCTCTGAGATTTTCATTGCTGTGCTGAAGGGCAACAGCTGGTCAGCCTGTTGGTGTGCAATTCAAACTCTCTTCTTCTGAACTGGAATCCAAATAAAATATTTAAATGTATCATATAACAGTGTAGTACCTTATCAATACACTTTTAATGGTTGAATGGTTGATTAAGATTATGTTAGTGCATACATTTATTTTTTTATAATATATATATTTTTTTAAGATTTTATTTATTTATTTTAGAGAGAGGGGAAGGGAGGGAGACAGAAAGAGAGAGAGAAACAGCAATGTATGGTTGCCTCTCACATGGCCCTCACTGGGGACCCGGCCCGCAACCCAGGCATGTGCCCTGACGGGGAATCGAACCGGGACCCTCTGGTTCCCAGCCCGCGCTCAATCCACTGAGCTACACCAGCCAGGGCTGTTAGTGTATACATTTAAACACATATGTATCATATAACAAAATGAAGCATGATCATAATATTTGAAGATAATAGGTAAATTCTTATTTTTCTCTCAAAGTTCTGCCTTTCCAGTCCATAACCAAAATCTTTCCACTGGAGGACAGGTTTAAATATGATTAATGTCTTAAAGAAATGTTATTTTAGCCCTGGCTGGCATAGCTCAGTGGATTGAGCACGGGTCTGCGAACCAAAGGGTCGCTGGTTCTATTCCCAGTCAGGGCACATGCCTGGGTTGCAGGCCAGGTCCCCAGTGGAAGCCATGTGAGAGGCAACCACACATTGATGTTTCTCTCCCTCTCTTTCTCCCTCCATTCTCTTCTGTCTAAAAATAAAATAAATAAAATCTTTAAAAAAAATAAAGGTTATTTTATCATTCAACATCAACTAATCAAAATATATTTTTATTATAATATTATAAAATACATCTCAAATTATCTATTTATAATAACTAAAATTAAGATTTAGATTCTGTGATTATGAATATTTTTGGTATGGAAGTAGATCCCATTACATTCAAAGCTTGATTTTGCCTGAAGATTTCAGAGGCAGTTGGGACAATAATTCTCTTAAAGATATACAAAGGATTTGTTGAGAAACATCCTGTATTATTTAGTCCTTACTAGTAAAACCATTACGTGGGTTTAGTAATTTAAAAGGAAAAGGCATAATGAAGTTATTCTTTCACTGATTTATTCAACTTTTTTTTTACTTGGGTGCAGAGACATTCTATGTCTTTTACACCATTGGATAGGCCATCATTCTACTTGTCTATCTTGCGGTTCAGGCACCAGTCCAGTTTCTCATAAGATAAAGACTCCATCCCTTAAATTATATCAAGTTTCACTCTAAATATTGCATGCTTCTTTACAAATGTACTAACCTGTTCCTTATGTTTTTTGTCATTTTTTAGAGAAGCAAATGAGTTTACAGTTATGAGTGTTGTATCTTAAGGAATAACCATTTTTGTCCAGTTGTTACATCTTTTTTTTCAAATGATATCTCTACTCTCACATTTCTTACCTTCAAGCAATGTCCTTATGATTTACTCTCTCCTTCAAACACATTCAAGCTTCAAGCAAACCAAATTAGTGAAACACTGTTTATGAAATATTGCATGTTAATAAATAGTCTGTCTGTTCAAATTATACGCCACCCATTTCTACCACTCTGATCTGCTTTGCCCTCAAATGCACCCATACATTTTATACTATTCATTTAAAACCTAGCCATTTTATCCCCTATTTTTTCTCAACAAACACTCTGTATCCATGAGAGTTACAAAATCTGTAAGTATCCTCATTCTTTTCTTCTAGAACAAAAGGTAGGGGAAAAGACTACTTCTGTCTTTTCTTTTTAACTTTGTAGTTTTTACTTATGTACCAGGATTCTCATTCTTGCACCCCAAGAGTAAAAAAGCATGGAATTAGAGTCACCCCAAACTGATTTAGAATCTGTTTTGCCAGTAATGCATGTTATGGCTAAAATAGGACCCTTCAAAAATATATTAAAATTGAATCCCACAGTACCTCAGAAGGTGCCCCTGTTTGGAAGCAAGGTAATTGCAGATGTAATTAGGGTGGACTCCTAATTCAATACACCCTTTAAGAGGATGCTCATGTAAAGACTCAGAGATACAAGGAGGATGGCCACGTGGAGATGGACATAGACATTGAAATGACACACCTACAAGCCAAGAAAGACACAGGATAACCAATCATCACCCCAGGCTTGGAATAGGTATTTTCCTCAGAACCCTTAGAAGATGCCAACTCTGTCAACACCTGGAGTTTGGGTTTCTAGCTTCTATATACTATGAGAGAATATGTTTCTGTTCTTTAAGCCACCCAATTTGTGGTAGTACACTGGGAAAGTTACTAATTTTATTCATTACCAAATTCCTCCAACTATAAAGTCAACATAAGAAAAGCAGCCTTCCTATATGGGCCATTGTAAGCATGGACAATACTCAGTGTATGATATATGTTTGTATAGTACACAGATGCACACATCAATGTTTACTATTAATAATAATCTAAAAAGTTGCCAAATACAGGATTTTAAGTAAAATATAGACTGTCAGAATTGTAAATTTATAATATAGCAAGATAAGAGCTCATTTTATAACCATTTAAAGTTCAGAGGCAAAGAAACAGATCGCAGTGATACCCTTTGATTTTCTTGGGCTGAGGAGTCCTGAGGGAAACAAATTGATTATACTGTGTAGGAAAATTTGTATCTCCTGAAAGGGGGAGAACTATGAGAAAAGAACAGGCCTGGACCAACAATGCCTCATAGGAATTCCATCCTAATGAGCCAAACTGTAGAACGAGAGATAATTTATCATTGCCCAGCACAGAGTTGGTTCGCAGTTTTAGCAATCAATGGCGGTGAGTAGATAATGTTCTGGGAGCAGTGAGAATCAACAAGCAAAGACTGAAGCAGAAACGGTTGCTTTAAAGATACAGAATAACCACCCCCCACTTCCTTGGCATCTCAAACAAGCAGAGAAAGCAGTCACTGGTTGGGGAGCAGGGAAGAATCAGATGGCTGCGTGCAAGCACTGCTAGTAATGCTGGGGAGTGCTTGTGAGATGGCACACCTGCCCCGTCTTAGTGTACGAAAACGAGGTGGCTGTGTTACTTTGCATGTAACAATTTTATATTCAGAAACAAGTGGGTGCTTTACCAAAAAAATCAAATGAAACTTGACAGTATTTTGATGTCTCCATCTAAACAAGTATTTCATTTTGGTCATTGTTGATACTGATTTATTTCCACTATTATAAATCTTTAAGATCCTCCTCCCCCTCCCTCTCTCTCTCAAATAGAAAAAAAAAATCTGTCAGAGGTGAACTTGATAATGTGCAGAAGAAATACAAGTTGAAGTGGTGAGATCCTGAACCAACGAACTAAGATCTGCTCTTGGAATTCATTTTAATATTTCTTTGAGCCCACCCCTCCCATTTTGTGTGATTTCTTTCTCAGTTTGGCACCTGTCTGTGACTCTGGGACTTTCAGTCTCCCCAGACAGCCTTTCACTGGTAAATGACTAGTGAAGAAGTATGAAAATCCTATTTCTTTGCCTCACATTAGGATACACTTGAATGTGTATTTCATATTTCATGGCTACACTGTAAGATTAAGCTGAGGCCAGACTGAATTTATACCAATGCTGATGAACTAGCACTCCCATCTCTCCATTTTGCTTCTACTCCCTGACCACTCTTCCTTGAAAACTCTTTCCTAATAAAGCTCTGCTCTCTGGATCTGTTTCATGGAAATCTAGCCTAAGACAGAGGTATAGGTTGCATTGAAAAGACCACCCTTATTCTATAGATCACAAAGTGACCCTCACTGCTGTGAACTAGCAGGTGTTCTAGCAATGTCTGAGCAGAAAGATTGGTGTGTAGCTTTCCATGCAGTAGAATATTCATTACAATAGAAAAGAGGCAAAAGTGGCTGAGGGGTTGGGCTTCGAAGGCAGAGAGAGTTGAGTGCAATTTCGATTTGTCAGTGAACTGCTGTGAAGGCTTTGTATAAGTCACTGATTCCAGTGAGGCTTTTAGTTTCTCTATCTGTTACTCGGAAATAATAAGAATATTCACCTTCTGAGTTTACCTGAGGAACGATAAGATCATCACAGAAAGAGTTTACCACATGATAAATATTCAACAAATATTCTCATTATTAACATTTAAAGTTTAGGTTAATGTATGAAAACTAGCTAACCATCATTACAAACATACACATATGCATCTGAGACCAATCAAATTTTACATGTTAAAATTTTATAAGTTTTATACATTTGTTTTTATTTTAGAGAGGTGAAGGGAGACAGAGAGAAACAAAGATTTGTTGTTTCACATATTTATGCATTCATTGGTTGACTCTTGTATGCATCCTGACAAGGGATCCAACTTGCAACCTTGGTGCATCAGGACGATGCTCTAACCACCTGAGCTACCTTGCCAGGGCCATATATGTTGTATACTTTTAATAATAATCCATTTTCTACAGATCGCCTTTAAGTTTGAAATCAGAAACATATAACTTGGGAATGCTGCCTCCTACTCATCGGTGCTCTATAGTTGCAAAGTACAACCACCACATACTACTTCCCCATGTTGTGATTTCCATTATACTTCAATTCTGTAAAGCAAGTGGTATCTGAATTTTATATATTAAATTGGTCCACATGAAACCAAATTATTACACATCATCAGAGGAAAAACTTTACATGAATTTCAATAAACAACTTTAACTTTCTCAATCCTGAAAAAGGTGTTCCTCTACCTGGAGACCACAGCTGCGCCATGTTGGCGGCTGTGTCCAATTCAGAATATCTCCAAATGTATGAATAAGCCAAAATTGATTCTTCCGAGGTTGTCCTCCCTTGATTTTTGAAGCTGTGTGTGTATGTTTATGTAGAAGAAATTCTATCCATATTCAGGATATACTACATTCATGTTAACAGCATTTCAGGTAAGTAACATTTGGTAGTGAAAAACTTATGCTGTGCAGTTATAAGATATAATTAAGGAAATAAACTCATTATCCCAGAATGCTCAGACCGATATGTAATTTAACATGGATAATCTTAGATCTAGATTTTAAAAGTCAACTGCATGGGGGCAGGATTAGATATATCTTATTTGGCAACAAATCACAAAGAAAAGTGTTCTGAGTTCTTTAATAATTCTTAAAATTAACACTATCACACATAATAAAATGGCAATGCAGTCCCATGGTGTTCAAGGAAGTATAGTATTGTGACCACAGGAATTCTCTTGAAGTCGTTTATAGATAGAGAATGTGAACATTTTTTTCACTATTGAAGGTTTATTATATTAGGAAGAATATTCTCAGTTGCAAGTAACAGAAAACTAGCTTATTTAGAGCAGTTGCTTCAGATGCAGCTTAATTTAGGTAATCACTCAAGACTCCAAGGGCCCACTTTTGTTTTCCTTCTCCCATTACAGCTTCCTCTGGGTGAGTTGCACACTATAAGTCCTAGGGTTACATACTGCCATGTCCATTTAAAAAATCTTTGTATGAGAGGAAGCACAGTGCATGAGAAAAAGCACACCCTGATGGACTCCAGACATTAATAACCTTCATTCAAAACCCGATTCTACCACTTCTTAGCAATGTGACTGAGGCGAATTACTTAACTTCCTTGTGCTTTGGTTTCCTCATATAGGAATGGGGATAATAATAGTACCCACATCATAGATTTGGTAAAAGGTCTTATGTGTTAATATTTGTAAAGCATTTAGAATACATCTTAGAACACAGAAAGTAATATGTAAATGTTAAATAAAAATAAATGTCCCCCTGAATCAAACCCAACATCTGACACATAGTAGGTACCAGAAAAATAAATGATAATTTAATAAACTAAAAGGGACTTTTAGCAAAATCAAGCATAACCATAGCCATGGACATCCAGTGTGCAGAAACTTGCCATATGGAGAAAGTTTGAATAGCACTAGACAAGAAATCACTCATTGCACTCAACAGCAAATCCCTTCCATATTTAATGATTAAACTTGTTCTGTTTTTCTAGAGGTCAGACTAGACCAATGGACAGAAAATAGCTGGATAACTCCGGTTACCCAATTTACCTAATAGAGTGGAATAGGCTGATGTTAAAGAGCAACTAGAAATGTTCAAGCAGAACATATTAGAAAGGATCGTTGCAACGTGAAGTCATTTTGAAAAAGTAACAATCGAAATACACTTCATCCCTCAAGAATTTATCTACATATTTGGTCGTGTGAACTGAAATACAGAATGGTTTTGCAGAACCCTGTGTCCTTTAACCTCTGCCTAGCTTCCCAAATATTGTTCTCATTTTGTCATTCTTGTTTTTGTTGCATAACAATTAATGAAAAAAATTACTTCATGTTGAGAGTGACCAATAGACCAATGTAAATACTAATTCAATGCAATTACACATAAGGAAGAATAAATATGTTTTAAGACCGCTGACAAACTGATTTAATTCAATAGAAATATTAAAAGATAGAAAAAAGTTTTGGAAATATAATGATTGTGACAAATATATGGTTATATGGCCAGTGTCCTAATGTAGTTGAAATCGACATTGTTGATCTTTGTTGCAACAGAAGGAGGGAACTCCTGTACCTTTGCAGGGAAACTGGTAAATAAAATTCATTCTGGAGTGAGAAGAGGAGTGAAAATGCTACTTTACAATTTATGCAAACTCTAATGAAAGTGATTGAGCTATAAGGATCTAGAGGCTCTACAGTCTCCTTTGGGACATACTTCTATTATCCACATTTACACTATTCTCAGATACTTATCTTCAACACTTGTATAGTTATGCCATATACATGCAAAATTCAGATGCAGAAGAAAGTTAAACTATTTAGGCAACATAAACAAAACTCACAAGTCTCTTGTTCCATGACTATTCCCTACAGTCTGGAAATTCTGTATATATTATTTTTAACTTGACTTCCAAAAATCATTATTGAATATAAGCTATGCCCACCCAATTTGTCATTTCATCTTTCAAGTTCAGGAAGAAAAGGGAGATCGCAGAAAACCAGCTTTAAATTTATCTTCCAAGTGAAAGCACCAGGAATTAATTGTCTGTTGTTCACATGGCTCGTTTGTCCTGCTCCTCCGTGCTTCCTTTTGGGGCATTGCTCCTCATTTGTAAATTACCTCATAAAATTGCTTTCTATATTTAAATTGTTATTTTTTCTATTAATATGCAGATATTAAGCACATTTGAAAGCAGTTCAAATAATGCTAACTTGATCAACTAAAAACAAATTTAATCAGCAGAGCAACACAATGAAACAAAAACAACACATCAATCACAAGGTGACACACGTATTGTGTACATTTAATTTCCTTTTATATGTTTTTGTTATATGTTACCAGAAAATTGAAAATAGAATTCAAGCATTAGTCACTTAATTTAGAAAGCTGATTTAGAAAACAAAAGCCAAAATATATTTTTACCATCATCCTGTTTTGCAAGTTAAATCCAGTTAGCAATATGGCTATTTTTCTTCAAAAGACTTATCAGATTCAGGAATAAATTTCTGCTTAAAAACTATAGAAAGTATCAACAGTATAGAAAGTTGAATCTCATTATGCATACATATATCGATGGGTCTGAAAAATTTCAATAATAATAAAAGGGAAATGTATTAACTAAATATTATACACGAAGGTATGAGGGCTTGCAAATACCTTGTCCCAAATAGCAAGGCTACTCTGAGATGTATTTCTCAATCTCAAATACACATACATTTCTCTCTAAAAGTTTGACTGTGAACAGTTGTTCAAAAATAAAACAGTACTTTTTCAGAAATTATGTTGAAAATAGTCATCGTCATAAGAAAAAAAGCACTTGCTATGTTTATTTTCAGTATAAATGTTATAAAGAAGCACACAAAAATCAATTGCATTTCTATGGACTAAAAATAATCATGAAAAAACAAAAATTAAATACAATATCAAAACAGCTCCAAGGAGATAAAAATATCTCTAAAGAGATATTTAGGTATGCAGTTAATAAAATATACACAGAAATCCTATACTGAAAATTATGAAATGTTGAAAAACATCAAAGATGACCTAAATAAATAAAACTTCCATGTTCATATATCGGAATGCTCAATATAATTAAAATGTCAATTCTCAAAATTTATAATTTTAACAAAATTCTTATCAATTTTCTGGTAAAATGTATTTTGAAGTAATAAACAAGATTATGATCATAATTATGGGATGGCAAAGAAAAATTAAAGAAATCACATCAAGACTGGCAGGATAGGTGGAGGAGCCAATGGGCTGGCCCCACACCCACGCGTGGGGAATAAATGGAAGGGGTATCTGGCTGTGGAGATTACTGCTAAGGAGCAAGGGATCTCAGGCCCACAACAGCCCCCTCATCCTAGCCCACAGTTCCAGTGTGAGGAGGAGAAGTCCCTGTGACTTCTGGCTGTAAAGATAAACACAGATTGTAGCTGAGTTAGACAAAGGGCCTCTAGAGTCTGAGGCATTCCTCGAGGGCCTACACACAGACTTGCTTGAACTCACTTGCTCTGAGTTCTAGCACTACACAACAGGGACATGCAGGAAAAAATCTTAGTTGGCTGGTATCCAGGCAAGAGCTGGAGGGGCAGCTTTCTCCCAGACAAAAGTGCTAGCAGAAGCCATTATTTCCTCTCTGAGTCCTTCCCACACAGAGCTGACAAGTGGGTGCGGTATCTGCGTGTCCATCAACCTAGCTGATGCTGCTAACTCTCCCTCTGGGACCCCCTCAACTTAAAGGCCCACAGAAACCCTTTCCAGTGTTTTTTTTTATACAAATGTCCTGACTTGGCTCATGCTTCAGACTTATCTAAAACCTCTCATAACTTAGGCAGCATTTGGCCTTGGCACGCTGAGTATCTCTTGATAAGTGGCCACAGGCCTGTCACTAATGGCAGCTGGCCTTGGTTTGCATCTTTGCCTCCCCTGGCCACCACCAAGTGCAGGACAAGTAATAGTCATCTGTAGATAACTTTGTAGCAAATGCTGGGTGGTCTGAGGAAAGGCACAAGTGGCAATTGACCTTGACCTAGAGCCAGAACATTTGGTGGACAGCTTCAGACCACATGGAAGCACCACTGGACCTCCTCCATAAGGGCACACTAAAGGGGCAGACTCAGCAGGCCCCAGAACCCTGATGAAACAAGCCCTGCTCTGCGGGGTGGGCTCCTGCACAGCTGGTCCTCCGCAGTGGTTGCAACCAGTCTTGCAGCTCATCAGCCTTGGGGTAAATTCCTCCACTGACATGCCAACAACAATCAAGGCTCAACTACAGTAGGAGGGTGTACACAGCAAACATGGAGGGCACACTGGTAATGTCCACCTCAGGTGATCAAGGAGGCTGTGCCACTGGATCCTATAAGATACCTACTACATAAGGCCATTCTAATAAGACCCAGAGATGTAGCAACTCTAATAATAGAAATGGACATGAAGAGGCAGTCAAAATGAAGGAATAAAAAAAAAAAAAACATGTCCCAAATGAAACAGTAGAACAAAGCTTGAGAAAGAGAACTAAATAAAATGTAGACAAGCATCTCCTAGATTCAGAGTACAGATCAGTGGCTATAACGATGCTCAATGAACTTAAGGAAAGAATTTAGTGAGAATTTCAACAAAGAGATAAGAAACAGATATAGAAAACATAGAAAGAATGGTTAGAAGAACACAATAACTAAAATTAAGAATATATAATGGGAAATTAACAGTGGAGTAGATGAAGCTGAGGATCTAATAAGAGATTTGGAAGCTAAGAGAGCAAAAAAAAAAAACAAAAAAACAATCAAAAGAACAACAACAAAGCCCTGGCTGGTGTAGCTCAGTGGATTGAGCGTGGGCTGGGAACCAAAGGGTCCCGGTTTGATTCCCAGTCAGGGCACATGCCTGGGTTGCAGGCCAGGTCCCCGTGAGGGCCATGTGAGAGGCAACCGTACATTGCTGTTTCTCTCCCTCTCTGTCTCCCTCCCTTCCCCTCTCTCTAAAAATAAATAAAAATAAAATCTTAAAAAAAAACCAGAACAACAACAAAAAAGAAGATATTAAAAGAAGCCTCTGAGACAACTTCAAATATACCAACATTCATATCATGGAGTGCCAAAAGGAGAAGAAAGAGCAAGGAGTTGAAATCATATATTAAAAAATAATGACAGAAAACTGCCCTAACCTGGTGAAAGAAATGGACATGCAAGTCCAGAAAGTGCAGAGAATCCCAAATATGATGAACCCAAAGAGGTTCACAACAAGATACATAATAATTAAAATGTCAAAAGTTAAAGACAAAGAAAGACTCTTAAAAGCAACAAGAGAAAAGCACTTAGTTTCCTGTAAGGGAAGTTCCATAAGATTGTCAGCTGGTTTCTCAACAGAAACTTTGCAGGCCAGAAGTGTTTGGAAAGAAATATTCAAAGTGATGAAAAGCAAGGACCTACAACCAAGATTGTTCTATCTATAAAAGCTATCCTTTAGAATAAAAGGACAGCCTTGGCTGACGTAGCTCAGTGGACTTAGCGCAGGCTGTGAACCAAAGGGTTGCTGGTTCGATTCCCAGTCAGGGCACATGCCTGGGTTGCAGGCCAGGTCCCCAGTAGGGGGCCAAGTGAGAGGCAACCACACATTGATGTTTTCCTCCTTCTCTTTCTCCCTCCCTCCTCCTCTCTCTAAAAAATAAATAAAATCTTAAAAAAAAAGCTTCCAGACTGAAAGAGTTCATCACTACCAAATCAGTATTATAAGAAATGTTAAAGGGTCTTCTTTAAGAAGAAGAAGGGGGGGAGAATTAATAATATGAATAAAAAACTCACAGTGTCACAATTTATAAATTAATTGGTATGATTTTTCTATGGTCACTGAAAGTTCTGAGGTTATTAGCACATGATTAGTCATATTAGTCACTTTAATTTGGAAAATACACACCTAACTAATATCCAAACACAAAGAACCACTCATACAAACAACATAAGTATATATTGCATTCAGAGTGCCTGGATAAAACATGTAAATAATTTAGTTTTAAGTTAAAAATTTATATAACCAATATCTCTGTTCTCTATCATCATATATGTATCACACAAAAATATCTGCACTTATGTATGTATTATTAAACTCTGAGAGGGTTAAATATACACTGGGAAAGCCATGATTAAAATGCCAAGTATCTTTGCTGCAATAGAATTTACATCAGAGTATGAAGAGAATAAAATAAATTAATAAAGTAGGCATAGGCTAGCTGCTAAGAGCCAGAAGGGAGAGTCAGGGAGAGTCAAAAATAAAGCAGAGTCAGGTAGAGACTTTTGAAACAGGATGGCTAGCTCAGTGAGGTTCTCGAGCAGGGGCCCAAAGCACAGGAGAGAGTGGCAGTGCAGATATCTGGGGACAGTGCTCCAGGGAAAGGAAAGCTCTGTGGTGGTCATGTGCTCAGGATGTGAGGATGGCAGGTGGTTACTAAGGCGGAGGCATAACATGGACTTAGTAGAAGAAGGTTAGATCAAAGAGGTGGTTGTGTGTAGATATTACATGACCATTAGGCCAACCATGATAAGGAAGTTTGATTTTATAGTCAGCGCATTAAGAAGTTCCTGGAAGATTTTGAGAAGGAGAGATAAGATCTGACTTACGTTTTCAAAGGATGATACTGAATGCTACATTGAGAATAGATTGCAGTGGAGCACGAATATAATTGTTACTAACAAAAAAAGGAAGATTTGGCTGCTTGTCACCACAAAAGTCAAACTTGTGAAGCAGATGCTGGTGTAACAGGAAAGAGGTTTTATTCAGATGCTGCACAGTCTGAGAGAGTGGTGGACTCCTGTCTCAAAACTCATCTCCTCCAGAAACCAAGACAAAAGGCAGTGCCCAGAGCTCCTGTTCCATTTTAAAGTACAGTCCTTTGAAATTTACAGGAGGCTGCTAAGCAGTCATCTAGGTAGCTTAGCTTGTTCCCAGCTGTAATCCATTCCAGGCTCTCTCCTGAAACCTGCAAATGGAGCCATGTGGCCATGGGACATGAAGCTGCTAGGGGCACAAGGTCACATGTTCCTGGGAGAGAGTACATGAATGCACCAGTAAATGCATCACCAAGTGGGCAACAGAGCAAGAGAAGCTCCCTCCTGGAGGCTATTGGCAATGTAGCTGCTAAGGCCACATGGTTCATGCAGAGAACAGGCTGGTGCACTGCACCAGTGAAGGGCACCAGGAAGCAAGCCATGAACTAGAGAGCTTTCTTTGTTTCCCTGGGATTTTATTAACTTGGTTATGGCATGAGCCAGGTGCTTTCTCAAAAGGACCAATCAATGTCCCAAAGTTTCTCATGCTTTTTGTGGGTCTGCCTCCCAAATTATCTCTTCTTTCACCAGACTAGATTGGCAAGCCTCTTTGGTTGAGCACCTCACCCTACAATATTTTGACTTCTATGGCACACGCACCTGCCTTTCTCTGGCCCCACCCCAATCTGGTAATGGGAGAGGAAGGCTTTTTTACTCTCCAATTATCTTGTTAGCTTCCCCCCAACTTAGTGTAAGAACCTTCCCCTGCTGCCAGCTTTGCTGATGGGGGAGGCTCCCCAGTGTTCAGAACAGACTACCTACCCCGGTAACAGAATCAGAACCCAATTAGGAGGAGTTGTAGTAATCCAAGCGGGAGGTATCACTGTGTCCTAGAGAGGCAGTCATAGACACAGCATGAAATGATGAAAATCTGTGTATACTTTATATGTGAAAGAAGATAGAGTAGATGTGTTTTTATGAGGAAAGCATACGCAAATATAACCACACTAATAGACGTTGTGATAAAAGCCATTATAAAACTCTGTGCAGTGGGTATAAAGAGGGATCCTCTCAAAAATATATAAATTTATTTCACGAGTTTAATGAAAAGACTTTAATGGGAGAAGCCAGAACTTGTTTAAGAAACTGATAAGAGATGTTGAGGCAACCAGCAACTAACAACAATAGTAAGCTGTTAACAGATCTGGGTCTGAATAAGAGAAAGAAATAATGTTTGCAAAGACCACGGTGAGAGCAGAAGACACAGAGGAGAGCCCCCGACCCCCTTTCCCTGTCCCTACTAGAGCTGCAATCAGAGTGGCATATGGCCACTGCCAAAAGTGTAGCTGAAAAAAGGAGAAGTCAGGGGAAGAAATATGATTGTTCTATCTTTCTGTCTCCTAATCTCCTACCTGCGGTCCTCAGTTGTCAAACCCAATAAGAAACCGGTTAACCAGGGAGCCAGGGTGAGCCGCGCATGAAAGAGAATAGAAGGGCTCTGATGGGAGGACTGCAGGCTTACCAGCAAGGGAGTGCAATGAGATTTATTTTGGGAGAGGAACAATCAAATAAGGTGTCCCAAAGTTAAGGATATTGCTAAATAATTTCTAAATGTGAATGAATACATAGATGGTAGTAAGAGGGTAGAGTCAGGGAGAAGTCAACAAAACGGTAGCAGTTAGCCAACGGCACCTAGTTTTAAGAGGACAGACCATAATTTTTCCCATCGACATATGGCAGTATTCTTGTTTCATCAGAGCCTGGTCCAAGCATGTGTCTGGCTTAGCACATTTTCTTTTTTTTATTTTATTAATTTTTAATATCATATAACATTCATGAATACATTCTCAATAGGAAATATGCAAACATGATATGAAACCCTAAAGCTTGCTTCAACCAAGCCCCCAATTTAAATCCTCCGGATGAAATTATTTAAAAAAAAATACACATAAAAGCTCTTTTCCTACCTTCACAAGTTTGTCCAAAATTCCCTGGCATGAGACTTGTAGATCAGAATATATAGATCACAGAACAACACAGACTCAAAGCGAACTCTGTGGTATGTAAGAACTGAGTACACAATACAGTGCAAACTGTCTGTATTCTGGGAAATCTGAGACCATGAGATGTATTTTGTATGACTTTAAAACATAATTATTATGTAAGGTTGTTGACACCTTTTAATGTGAAAATACAATAAATCACATTATTCTGAGTGGCATATGAATGGAACCTAGTTATTTCCATCCTTAATAAGTTAGAAATTAATTAATTTAGTTAATTACCTTACACATATTTTGCTTAAAAATAAATTCTAAGCATATAATTAATAATCATCTTCATCCTTTTACAATATTAGATGTCCTCCTCAGCATAATAATGAGTAAGCTTTGCCTTTTCTCAAAACTAATTAAGACTTACATTACAAGGATTCACATTGCAACTTGAGTTTCATTTGAGGTGACATCACATGCCCTTAAAATGCATTTTTAGAGATGTAATGTGAAAATGCCAGCAAATTAAGGGTAATGCCTAATTGCTATTGACTAACCTAGAAAATATTCCCATTAAGAATATATCCAAATCCGTGTGGAAGACATAAAAACACAAAGAACCAAAAATTGCTTTAGTTACCTCAGCATAGAAGTAGTTCTTATAGATAGAAAGAGAACAAATTGTATTTTTAAACTGAAGTCAAGGAATAAGTGTTAAGATTTTTTACAAGAAACTGTGGGACCAGCCAAGCCATAAAAACGTGGGGACAGCAGCCTGCTATAAATTTTTCTGGCAGTGATGCCTGTGATCCTAATCCAAGTTACTGAAACCCTGTAATACAATAATAATAAAAGCAATATAGTGTGAGCACAAGGCCTTTCAGATTGATGACAAATTGGTGTCTTCCCTGAAAGGAACACACCAAATCAAATTAGTGGAGGGGAGATTAATAGAATTTCATCTATTTCTAGCATGGAGACTATAAGCTGTCTCATAAATTTCCTTTGTCCTGAAAAGGGATGGCTTGAGCATTTTTGAAGTTAAGTGCAAAATGACCATCACAAATGGCCTTCGCTGTTGTGAGGTGAAGTTACTGAGCGGGGGGCTTAGTTGAGCAAACTTAGAGGAGCACTAATACCTTGCCTCAGAAGGGCAGTATGTCACGGTGGTTATGAATATTGTGTCTAGGGCCAGATGACTGGGGTTTGAATTCTGGCTCCACCGCCAGCTCACTCAGTGACCTTGGACCAGTTTCTTAGTATTTTTATTTCTCATGTGTATAATGGGAATAATAATAGCATTTTCCAGCTCATTGAGTTGTGAGGACTTAAAGGATAAATACTGGACATGAAAAGTGCTTACAACAGGGTCACAGACATTTATATTACCAGCTCTTCTCCCAGATACTACCCTCCAGTCCCTATCTGAAAGGCTACTGATGAAGTAAAGGCAAAAGGAAAGATGAAAAGCAGAATGGAGCTCTGCAGTTCAGGCTCACCTAAGGAAGTTCCAGACCAAGGAAAGGCGACATCTGTGTCTGGTGTGAGAGAGGATTTTCTATGCTCTGATATGGAAATCTTCAATTTCTTGTTAGCACTCAAGCAAAGGTTAGTTGAGTCCTTATGGGGATGAAATAAGTATTACAGCTTGGCCAAAAGAGCCTGTTTTGTTCCTCCAAAGGAAAGAGTTATAATAATAATATATGTTATTATGAGTTATTATGAACTATAATAATATATGTTATTAAGAGTCATCATAATAATACATATAGACGTATGAGCCATTTAAGAGTTAATCCTTCTCAACACAAATACTCAACACTCTAGGCTTTTCACTGCCTATTTATTTTATTTAGTAAATCATACCCTAACTTCAAAGGCATGGGCTCTGCTTATTTGGGTTTTGTTTCTTTTATTTATAATTATTCAAATTCACTTTATATGAGAATTTTATAACTAACTTGAGGCAATTTGAGAACACAAGGGATTCTTAAAAATATCACAGCATATCCTATTTACATATCTTTGGTCTAAAACTACCTAGTGTCAAAATTGGTACTATTTTTATGATGTTTCTGCATTTTTTATTGTTGTTCGCTTACAGTTGTCCTCATTGTTCTCCCATTAGTCTCCCACGTCTTACTCATCCCCCACCTCCCACTTTCAATCCTCCCCCATTGCCTTTGTCCGTGGGCCCTTCATACATGTTCCTCGACTTGACCCTTCCTCTTCTTTCCCCCACTACCCCCTCCCCTCTCCCGTCTGGTCACTGTCAGTCTGTTCTTTATTTCCATGTCTCTGGTTTCTATTAGAATAGAAGAAGATGCTGAGTATGTTTTTTTCCAATGTAAAGGGGCAGAGGGCAAAGATACAGAAATGGATAAAGACGTAAGATAAAATAGCCAAAAACAAATTAATAGCACTATGAAGATCTACCACAGATGTCACCCTTTGAGAGACATTCTGTCTTGCCTTGTCTTATTTTTCAAGTAAGATCAAGTCTTCCGAAGGGCATGGCTTGTATGTTATACTGCCTTCCAGCTTCACTGAGTGCCTAACACAGTGCTGCGCTGCTCTGCCTGCATTCACTGCCTATACGATCACAGAGAGTCCAGTCTTTAAGATTCCATTATTCGATTCAGACACTTCTATTTTTATTCCTCACCTCTCTCCTAACTGGAGTCTTATGCCCAGCTGCCTACTTATTTAATATGATGATCTAAGATGCCTCAATGCCTGTGCAAGTGAATTCTTGACTTTTAGTTCTATAGTAGACATTATAGTTCTCCACGGTTGGTGCTCCACCCAGTGGCCCTGAGAATCTTCTTACCAGCTTTGACATACTTTGAGTCTAAAGGCTTATCCCTGTAACCTTCTGTCTTAGTCTAATATGGCTGACATAACAAAAATATCATAGCATGGGAAGCTTAAACAACTTAAATTTATTTTATCACTGTCTTGGAGGCTTGTAAATACAAGAGCAAGTTCCTGGTCTGATCTGGTTCCTGATGGATGCCCACTTCCTGGTTTGCAGATGGTACTTTTTGTTGTGTGCACACACAGTAGGGAGATCTCTCTTCCTCTTTTTCTTCTTCTTATAAATCCACTAATCTCATCATGAAGGCACCACCGTAGTGAACTCATCTAACATAAATCATTTTTTGAAGGCCTCATCTCAAAAAATGATGACAGTAAGGAGTAGGGTTTCAACATGTAGATTTGGAGGGACAATTCAGGTTATAGCACCTTCTTAAAAGTAAGCCCTTATGCTGTTGGAATTGCTTAGAAGCCACAGGGAAACTATATTGCCTGAGTTGATGTTCCTCTCCCATGACCCCTGAACCCAACGTGCCTTAAGGCTGGAGAACCCTAAGATGTAGATGCTCTAGTCCTTCCTTTGGATCAGGCATAGCCTGGGACTTAGCCTAATATGAAATCCTTGCTCAACTTTCTCCACTTCTCTTTCCCTAGTCTCTCTGGGAAGGATTCCCTTAGCAAACTACTTGCACAAAAATTTTAGTTTCAGCAACTGTTTATAACCTAAGATATCTCCCAGAGCATTTTCTCTCCCAAGGGCAAACACTTCTCCCTCAACAGCACTACCAAGAAATCCTGTTTCTCAGCCTCCAGACCTCCTCATCATTCTTGATTTCATTTTCTCTCCACTTTAAGTATAATTCGTCAGAAAGTCTTGCTGGCTCTACCTTAAAAATATATGCAAACACTTGGCATTCAAGGGACCTTCACTGTTATCCTCTCAGGTGGGTGACCACACAATGTGCTGCCCTTGAGAGTGAAAGGGAGTGGAACTAGTAATTATGCGGTGACAACAGGTATAAGCCAGGACTCTTCCCAGAAAATTGGAGTGTGTGCTCCCTCTAATCTTAGTGCCATTTACCATCTCTTCCATTTGGACAACCGCAAGAAGTATTTGCTTCAGTGTTGACCTACATCTATTCTCTACAGAGAAGCAGAAGCGGTATTTCAAAAATGCAAATTGGGTCTTGCCACTGCCCTGCTCACAAACCTTCTGTGTCTTCACATGACACTAAAATCCTAACTCTTTACCAGTGTCTAAATGCCCTGTGTAGTTTGACATCTAAAGACTTCACTGAGCTCCAAATACACTGAACTCTTTGATATTGGTGGTGGGGGGGGGGGGTTGTTGCTTTTTGTTTTTTATATTCTAGACACACTTTCAGGATCTCTGTACTTTCTGCTCCCATTGCCTGAAAAATTCTTCCCGAGAGTCTCATGCTTTCTTCACTTCTTCTGCTCAGACACGAGCCTGTGGAAGATAAATCAACCTCCTTCTCACTTCACACTCTGACCGTCTATATTCTTTTGTAGCAATTATAATGACATGACATATTACTCTTCTTTCTTAATTTGTATTAGTGCCATTCCACTCACTAGGATGAGTTCATTTCAAAGTCTTACCTCGGTCCATGGAGGCTGGCACAGAGCTGGCATTCAAAATGATTTGTGGAGTTGTAATAAGCCCCTGTCAATTTTTAAATTCCACTGTAAGACTTATTTTTGGCCCTGGCCAATAAGGCTCAGTTGATTGGGTGTTATCCTGCAAACCACAAGGTCATGGGTTTGATTCCTGGTCAGGGCACATGCCTAGGTTGCAGGTTAGGTCCTGGTCATGGTGCATAGGAAAGGCAACCAATTGATGTTTCTCACTCACATCAGTGTTTCTCTCCCTCCCCCTTTCCCTCCCTTCCCTTCTCTCTCTAAAAAAAAATTTAAAGACATTTTTTGTTTCTGGCTTTAGTTCATTGCTTTAGCTAAGAGTCTTTTTAGTTTTCTAAAAAACTAAATAGTTCTAAAATGTATTTCACCCTCTAATTCCTTTTCATTTTAGAATGTATTGAATTTAATTTGTTATTATTTGATGGTTGATTTTAGAAACAAAATGAATTATTCACATTTAAATGAATAAGAATTAATATCTGAAAATGAGGGTTTAAATATGTATACTATTTAATGACAACACAGTATTTATAATTTCTCAAAAACACAATAGAAACATTTTCTGTCTTTGAAAATTTCCACATTTTACCGTCTTCATGTCATAGTCTGAATGCACGGTTCTTCTATTTGTAATAGTGTGCTTATAATGGCTAATATCTTTTAAATACCTGCTTCTGTAGAGTAATTTGAGCATGTGTAGTTCCAGGAAATGAGTTCTGGAAAGGTAGTCTAAAGCATTCCTTGCCAAAATCCTGAGAATTTACATAAAATATTGAGAACAGCTCTCATGCATTCCCTCCCCGACTTATTCAACTCTTCATACCTCTTCAGGGCCTCTCTACCGCAACTGCAGAAATTATTTCCCTTACATCTTCAAACATATTGAGGTGATGTCATCATAGTAAAAAACACAAACAACTTTCTCCTGCCCAAGATATTTCTTTCAAACACTAATGCATTTATCTCTTTTCTTTTATATTTGAAAGAATGGAAGTGGAATGCCTAATACTTGTTAGGCGCTGAGGTGGATACCCCCATCTCACAGTTTTAAGGCTGCCTTCCACTAAGATGTTAAATACCCATCCCCAGATTGATTTATGTTTCTTCTATTTTAAACAATACAAAAATATATAGAATATAAATAAATTCTCACTGCAGTAAAAACATGTGGAGCAATGCATGATAATCTTTATGTTTAAAACCTGCAAACACCCTTTCCAAGGAAGATGTCAGTGTGAATACTTCGGTGTATGTCCTGCTGTCTCTTTTTTACATATGTACATATGTACGTATGTACGTATGTATGCATGTGTGTATGTATGTATGTGTACACATACACATATTGGTTTATTTAAGTGACATCAGACCTTCTGTCTTTATCTATGACTGTCTATGCTAGTGTAAATTTTTCTCTTTACTATAATGGCTGAATAAATTCCATAGCATATATGTATTACAAGGTTCTCTATTTCTTTTTAATGTATAATTTCTAATTTGTAACTACTGTAAAAATTTTGTGCAACAAATATTCATGCAGATAAATCTTTTACACACACGTCTGCATGCTTGTATGTGAGGTTCATAAAAAATAAGTACTGAAGTACTACATGCAATTCTTATTTCGATGCATCCTGCTAATCACTCTCCCAAAAGATTGCTCTGACTCGGTGCATGAAAGGAATACCTATTTCTTCAGCAACGGCTAATATCAATCTTTTATGTTTGCCCATATACCATCCAGTCTTATGGTTGTTTTAATTTGCATTATCCCACCAAAGTCTGTAGTCCACATCTTTAAACAGAAAAAATATGACTTATTAATATTATTTTGATATTAATATATTTAAACTTAGCCCCCTCCTTCTTTTGAACAGTATTTAACTCGCTTTTCTGTTCTTCCACTCAATCCTACCTTACCTATAGTAGTTTTAAACATATTTTCTTGCTTCAATTTCCAAGTTTTAGTTGTCTATTAGATATGTGATATCTATGCTATCTATGCTATACAATACTCATATGTACACTTGATTTTTACTTACAATGTCTATAATTAATCAGCACTAATCAGTTTCCACTTAAAAGGTGACAAACTTAGTTACTATTTCCCCTACTTATCTCCTCCATAAGAAATTATCTTACTTCAGAAGAGCTTTATTGCAAGGGAGGTGAGGAAGTATTTTTTAAGTTGAAATAAAATGTGCAAATAGTTAAATGAATAGGTCTTAAATAAATAATTTAATAAAATTTATAAATGCAAACAAACATATAACCTCCACCTCAATCAAAGTGTATAACATTTTTATCACTCCAGAAAGTTTTCTGACCCTATTCTAGCCAATTGCACAATGGTAAGCAACCACTGTGCTAATTTCTGTCTCCAAGGATTAATTTTGTCTGTTCTTGAACTTGATTTAAATGAAATCATAAAGTACATAATATTGCCTCCTTTAATTCAACACAATTTTTTGAAATTCATCTTCTTTTGCTTACATCAGTAGCATATTCTATTCAGTGCTGAGTATATATTCTATATTGCTTGGATAACCACAATATTTTTATCCAGTCACTCTCTTGTTGATGGAAATTTGGATTGTTTTTGGTTATCAGTTATTATGAATCAAGATGCTATTGTGTAGAAGCCTTTTTGAAGTCATATATTTTCATTTCTTTTAAACTAAATATCCAGAAAAAAGTCACGTTATGGGATAGATGTATGTTTAAGTATTTATCAAAATTGTCATCCAGTTTTTCATAAAAGTTATAGAATTTTACAATATTATCATCAATGTTTGAGAGTCTTAATTGGTACATATGTTCACTAACATTTTATCTTCTGTCCTTTTATTTTTAGACATCCAAATGAGTGTGAAATACTGTCACATTGTGGTTTTAATTTACATTTCTCTTTTCAATAACACTGTTGAGGAATGAGTAGCTGTTGGCCATACTTAACTCTCTAGTTAAGCCTTTTGCCCATTATAAATTGGGCTGCTTGCCTTTTTCTTAAACAAAACTCTTTGTTCAATATATGTGTGCAAAATTATTCTCCCAATCGATAGTTTGCCTTTCATTCTCTTAATTGTGACTTTTGAAGAGGAGCAATTTTTAACTCAAATGAAATAAAATTTAGTATTTTTTCTCTAACAATTTTTCAGGCATTGTTTTTATTGTTCCCTATTTAAGTAATCTTTGTTACCCAAAGTCACAAATAAATTGTTTCCTTCTAAAATCTTTATTGCTTTAGTCTGTAATCCATCTTAAATTAATTTTTATGGGTGGTGTGAACTACGGGGAAAAATTTCATTTGCCCACATGAATATCCAGCTGTTCTGGCATATTAGATTCCTTTCTAACTCTCAAGAGTTTGACATAGTCATTAAAAGTGCTTGTTCTGGACTTAAGCAGTTTATATTTAAATTCTGTTTCCATTACTATCCTCTATGTACATGACACTGGTCACTATACCTGACTTCTATGTGTTCTATTACCCCTGTCTTAAAGTATGGATAAAAATCATACATATTTTTGAATTCTTCTCTTTTCTTTTTAATTTTGGGAAATAAATATTGTAGTATGTTTAAAGATGATGAGATAAAACTTGATTTATAGTGACTTTCTAAAATTCTTGATTTATTAAAAAATTTGGAAATGTGAAATTGTTAAAAAAAATACTTGATATATTATATCATAATATGATGATTCTGATTGATTAAATTTAAAACATCTATCTTAGTTAATCATTTTGAAAGTTAATATAAGCTACTCCAAAAGTCAAGTTCCAAAATAATTTTTTCACTAAAGTTTGGACATACTGAAACATTTTTTTCCAGTGTTGCAGATAAAAACTGACAGGTTGATTTAATTGTAGTTCTTCCATAAATTAACTTATTCTTTTTTCATCAGAAAGTCTGAC
The DNA here is from genome assembly GCA_004026765.1 of Micronycteris hirsuta. NCBI lineage: Eukaryota > Metazoa > Chordata > Mammalia > Chiroptera > Phyllostomidae > Micronycteris > Micronycteris hirsuta. The sequence goes on along the minus strand of PVJI01006987.1, from coordinate 58,304 downwards.
AATTTATGTTATACATTTTGTACTCTAAAATTTCATTGTATAATTGATGTTCTTTTATTGATCTTTTTTGATACTAGATCTATGGTCCCTTTCAATCTGATAAACTAATTTTTTTCTGGTAAGATTTAGTCTGTTATGTATGCATTGTTTTTTTATTCTACATTCTCTGTTTTTCTTGTCAGTAACTCCTATTTATTCATGTTAGAACTTTTTGATATAACTTCCAAGTCTCTTACATTTTCTGCTCATAATTTATATAATTTGTGCTTATTTTAATCTTATAGTTGAAAAAATTTTACTTTGCATATTATTTTGTTGTTCAGTATGTGCAGTGATGATTTTCCACCACAATCACATTTTCTTTCAAAGGGCAAGAATAATTTATTTTTCACAATAATCTATTCTCATTTTATGAAAGAAATATTATTTTCATTCTTATGAATAAATATGTATTATAAATTTTAGGTGTTTTATTGACTCAGTGCCATTAGGTGTTAGTTATTCTGTTGATTAAACTTAATGATTCCTTTTCACGTTGGTATTTTTCTCTACTGTGTGGTAAATTTGGTACTTGATTATCTATGTTTGCCCTTACTCTAAGAAACTTCTGTTTGTAACAGCTGACTTTTTAGTTTTATATTGAAAGTCAGGATATACTTAGAGTTTTTATTCTGGTGATTACATAGCCCTATTGCTCTAGAAATGTACTGGTGCCCACGTTACTGCCACTTCTGTCCCAGAGGTGCAAGGCGGAAATGGTTTTGAGATCTAGCTTCTCCCAATCTCCATAATCATCTGCTAACATAATCCCAAAATAAAAATATGTGATTTGCAATACAAGGTCTATTCGTGGCTTTCATTTGTATTCTCTCAGTAATGTCTTTCACAGAACAAAAGTTTTTAATTTAATTAAGATCAGTATATTGGGTTCTTTTTAATTCTTCATTCACAGATCATACTCTATGTATAATAACTAAAAGAACCCTGCATGTGTCAGAAAGATTGTTCCTATGTTTTCTTCAAAGAGTTGAATATTTCTACATTTCACATTTAGTTGTATTATTTCATTTTGATTTAATATTTTATAAGATATAATATATATAGTAAGAGATTTATTTTATTGGAATGGATGACCAATTTTTCTAACAGACTTTGTTGAAAATACTTTTCTTTCTTCATTAAATTGACTTTATACCTTTTTCAAAAATAGATTTACCAGGAACTTCCATATTAGGTCTCTATATAAAGATGCTGGGACTCATCCATCACTCTTGTCTTTACAAGAAAAAGCTAAAAACTGAACATCAGTAACATTTATTTTATGTGTCAGAGAACTGCAGTCACATGACAAACTGACATCCCAGTATATGTGATTTTTAAACATTTTGCCCACACAATACGCCCTCTTGCCCGACTCTATCTAACTGTATGTATCATTGGTGGCCAAGGTCTTCATGGGGTCTCACCTCATTCACTACTGCTCCAGTCACCATCTTTTCTCTGCTCCTGTTCAATCTCAGTACTTTTCTTAGGAATTCCTCTTCTTTAGCCCATCTCCCCAGTGCTGGTTTTTCTCAAGTAATGTTCTAGGTCTTCCTCTCAGTTTGGATAGTAACTCCCAGTCATATGGCTCAGTTTTGTATCTTTGCTTACCTTCTACTCTAAATAATTTATTCTCAACATTTTTCTTGGTCACATTTTTTGAGAATCTGGAGAAAGCTGTGAGTTCTCTCCCTAAATATTTATGCATGGACCCAGGGACATAAAGTTTGCTTATAGTTTCAGAGGGACTTTATACTCCCTAGTTAAAGATATCTATGTATTCATTGATGATTCACAAAATTGTCTCTCCAATCTCAGTTTCTTTTCTGAATTCTGAACTTGCATGTTTAATTTTTCTTTTCAACAGCTGAATGTCAGCTTAGATGGCTTTCACACACTTAAAATTCTGTATGCCCCAACTTAACCTTTAATAATTCTCTCAACATCTTTTCCTCCCCTACAGTTTTGTATGTCACTAAACAGCATCACCATCTACCCACTTACTCAAGCTGGAAACCCAGTTGCCATCCCTGATTCTTACATCATCCTCTCTCGCACTAGTCCAAACCAATCAAGTATCAAATCTACTTGAAGCCACATCCTCAATAGTGTAAAGTCACTTTTCTTCATTCTCTGTACAAATGTCCTTTTTGAAGCTAGATCAATATCTCTTGTGAGATAATGGAATAGCTTTATGCCTAGTTTTCATGATTCTAGATTGATTCTCATTCTATCCAATTCATTTTAACAGCACCGCCCAAGTAAACTTTCAAAAATGTACCTATGATCCTGCTTAAAACTCTTAATTGCAATTCCCCCGTCTCTCCTTGACACAGATTTTTAAGGACTTAATCAAACTCATCTCTTCACCATAGTATCTGTTGTCCTGGGATTGCTCTAAATTCCAATCCTAGTAAAACTCTAATGTTCCAGGAGACCTGAGAGTCCTCATCTCAAGGGTTTTTTTTTTGTTTTGTTTTTTTTTTTTACTTTTCTCCTTCCAAGTATCTCTCCACCCTTCTCCAGTTTAGATAACTCATCTATCATTCAGATTTATTTTCTTCTGAGATGACCTTTTCTTTTAAGAATAAACTATGTACATCATGTAAATAACCCCTTTCCCTCAATACACTGTAGTTCAGCTCTTATCACACTAAATTCTAATTTTTCTTTAGTTGTCTGTCTCCATCTACCAGAATGTAATGTACTTGAGGGCCTCTGAAATGTTACTGTTACATTTTCTGCTCAATAAATATCTCTTGAATGATTAAATGAGTGCTTCCACAATCATTATAAAATTTTCCTTCCCCATGGAGACTTCTACTATTATTTCAATCCTTATGAATCTTTTCCTTATCTAAATTTCCCTTATCACATTTTCTGAATGTAACATTTACCTTTTCCTGGTTATATCATGCAGTTTATTTCTCTATTTTAGATCACATACCACTCTTCAATTTATCCTTCAAACCAGATATCTCTTCTAAAAACAAAAATGTGTTATATTGCTATTTTAAAATTGGTAATTCCCACTCTACATCCTCCTTCCTCTACTTTTAAAACAAAGAAATTAAATTTAAAATTCTTACTTTGTCTTATAAAGGTTCTGTAATTTGAGTCTCAACTAGCTTTCTAGACTTATGTTACCACTTCTTCTTTGAAAGTTATTGTCATGTTTTGAAGCCCAGTTCTGGTGCCATGTCCTAAAGATATTTTCTTAGATTTAGACTTAAAAAGCACTCTTTCCCTCTCACTTTAATAGAATATCTCAGGCTTTCTTCTGTGAGAGTTATTCCTCCAGCATATTCACATGATCATACACAATCTCTTCTTGGAGAGTTGAACTATGGGTCATTTGCCATCTTTCCCTCACAACGTCTGTGACTTCATTCATTACAGGTACCTAGAACATGCTTTTGGATAGGAAATGGAAGTTTTTACATACTTTTCCTTAAGGGCAGGGACCACATCATCCTCATTTTTACAACCAAAGTACGTACCAAGAACAATAAGCATACTGATCATTTAAAGAAGTCAATAGAATAAGGTAATTTTTAAATTTTTTATCCTCACACACGAGGACATGCTTTCGTTGTTTTTAGAGAGAAAGAAAGGGAAAGGGAGAGAGAGAGAGACAGAGAGAGAGACATCGATGTGAGAGATAAACAGCAATGTGAGAAAGAAACATTGACTTGTTGCCCCCACCAGGGATAGAAACCACAACCTGGGTATGTGCCCTAATCGGGAATCAAACCCGTGAACTTTCAGTCTATGGATGATACTCTAACCAACTGAATCACACTGGCCAGGGAAGTAAGTGAATTTTCTTCAAAATTTAAGAAAAGAAAAGAAAACACTTTAATAAGAAACCAATGTAGAAATGGCTTTAATTGCCTGAACTTTTACAGTTTATGAAGTTTTATAAAATCTGAAATAAAGAAAGCGCTGCTCAACTGCTAGAGTTTGAAAAAGGTCTGTGATGTAATAAATAACAATGCATTAATATATAAATCCCTAAATAGGTGAGAAAATGATATTAACTTTGTGAATATAAGATTAACTATATATTTTATATCATTTTGTGATTTATCAAATACCTTTTTCTGTATCTTCTTAATCCGTACAACAGCCCAGTAAGGCGGCATCTTGTGACGAGTTCCCCCTGGCTGCTAGAGAAAAAGGTATTTTGCAATAAAACTTTCTCTCTTTGGTCACCAACTACTCTCAAAATTAACCGAAGCTTGTAAACCAGCGAAAAACCTATAGTGACAAAATGATTATAGTAAAACAGATTCAGTTAGAAGCCAATGTTATTGTTGAAATGCAAGCATGTATTTGGTTTTAGCGATATGTTCTGGAAGATTTGATTTGTTATTTTATTTGTAAAGTCCAGCCACAGGACTCCTGCCTAGTGTCCATGGAAGTTAGGACTAAGTCCAACTGACAACCTAGAAACAAAGATTTTGCGTCCAACTCTGGGGTCCAGTCTGGTGTCCCAGGACATAACCCTCTCTGTCTGAGATTTCCTTTCCCACTTTTCTTCCCTTTCCTGCGCAAGGAAGAACACTCCTGCACGGAGGAGTCAACCTCCCTACCTCATGTCTTCCATCGTAGCATATGGGATCTTGCTCTAATTCCAGGGAAACCATTACTCTTGACTTTGGCTCAGAACACTCCTATTTCTTCCAAACGCATGTGGTCGACGGAAGACAGAAGGCAGCAATAACATTTGTTGATATTTCACTTTTACCTGAGGGTTTCTATTCTCTGTGGAAAGGCTGACTAATATAAAAGAGGAAAAAACTTTCTCTAGCTCTACCCCATAAAACTATAGTCCTTACATTAGTACTTTCTCAGCCTAATTCAAGGAGCATATATAGGAAGTTTTTCAAAGTTTAATATAAAACTAGCCTTTTCTTTTCTTATGCACTAGCACACACACACACCCTTTGCTGCATAGGATTATGCTATTATTTTAGGCAAGGGATTTTAAAATTGATTTTATGATATAGGTCAAATAACACAAATGATCTAGAAACATTTTTCTCCTTTGCTTACAGTAAACGTTTTCCCCTATCATCCAAGACTGTCATTTAAAAAGCACATTTGTTCCAAATTATCTTCCTTTCCTGTAAGTTCTCTGTAATAGATGTGAAATTAGGGATTCTCCAATGTGTATATTCACCGAGAAAACAGCCAGTTAATAGAGTTCATGTGAAGTTCATCTTTTTGGTCCTCTTCATGATCTTGCTGATTTCTCAAAACTCTGAGTACATTATGATTGCATTAATGGCCATTTTACCCATACAGTTATAATTTAGTATTTGGTAATAATGGTCCTCTGAGTTTGACTACTTCACTGAATGAGTTTCTATACCAGTGAATTCTTAAGATCACTTTAGATCTTAAAAATGAAATACTATTTTTCTTTAACTTTTTAATATGTATTTTTCACAGAAGATACACATATCTTCTTTTTAAAATACTAATTTCACAAAAGATTAAAACTAAGCTGCATTTATGTGGAAATATAATAACAATAGTAACTAACATTGATTGAGTGCTTACTGTGTGCCTACTGTGTGCTGAGATGGTGTTCTCATAATTTGATCTATCTCTTTGAGGTAAGGTCTATATCATTCTTTTTTTTTTTAATGAGAAGGAGTTAGGAAATATAAGTAAAGTATCTTATCCAACATGACACAACTGATGAGAACATGTGCATATATTTTCATAATTATGTTTTATTATAGGAAAATACATTTCAATAAACTCATACCAAATCACAAATCACAGGATTAAAAATAATCTAATTATATCTTAAAAATTCCTGTAAATGTAGTCTTGATTTAAGTCGTTTTCAGAGATTACATAAAATATAGTGACAATAAGAACATATTATTCAGAGGGTCTTCAGGGCATTTTGACTTTCTTTACAGATACAAGCCCTTAATTATTATGTATTTCCCTGAGAAAGAATAGTATGAGCCATAAAGCCATATGGGATTCTAATTTAAATTCTGTATAAATCAACTGAAGAAAGAAACATACTGATTAATGGTGTTTTAAACAAATCTAACAGTCAGGTATCATCCGAGATCCCAAAAGCATAATTGCCAGAAAAGATAGAATTTATTGGATTTATTTCAACTGCCCCCTCCAAATTTTACTTGCGGTAAAAGCAAAACTTGGTGTTCCTAGCAATTTCATAAGCCATTAAAAACAAGTCTTTCTTTGTGTTCACTGAATACTTTCCACAGCAGACTTGGGGTTTTCTTAGATTAAAGTGACCTCTAAAATGTCCATCCTGTTTTGTGCAGGGATCATGATGATGTTGGGACTCTCTGAGTGGACACTCAGAACAGAGAAAGCTGCCTTTCTCTCTGGGGCCCAGCTGAGGCTTGAAGAGCCAGCAGCATGTGCTGAGGCCTCCCGCTGTTGGAAACCGGCATTGCAGGGTGGGGAAGGTTATACAGCAGCTGTCCATCGGACTCCTGGCACACGCTGGGTTCTCATCAGTGCAAAATTACACTGGAATTCCCCGGGAATTATAACTAACAACCACCCCATAAAACTAAATAACTTTAATTTGATCAATGTGATGACAATTAAAAGACAGATAAACCATGGCAGGCCTCATTTCTGTTCTTCCCCAAAACATGTAGCAAGACATTCAATCTGCATTTTTCTCCCACTTTGATTCACTGCTTCTTTGGATTATTTTTTAGGACAAAAGGGGAAAGTAGCTTATATTACAGAAGCTAAGATTGCACTCAAGCAATGATTTTGTAAACATCATTTTGTAAGCTGATAAAAACAAAGTGGATTTAATATGTCATGACTTCAGCAAGGAATTTGGGAAATAGATATCTGAAACATTCATCACATGAAAGGTATGTGCATGGATGTGTGTGATGGAGCCAAGGGTGGGAGTAGTTTGGGGGTGAGCGTTCTGTAAACCTCAATTATCCATCTCTAAGACAAGAACTGAGCTAGACACTGTTCCTTGACTCCCAAGAACTATTTATTTTTGAACTATCATTTAACATTGATCTCAAATTTTTATACTGTATCCAACAGTAACACGGTCTAGAAACATGTCATAACCATGTTTGGTGAACTACAGACCATTCCATGCAGCGTCTGTAATTAGACACTCCAAGGGTGAGGGGAGAGCACTGTTTGTTTGTTTCTTTGTTTGTTTGTTTTTAATTATTTTTGCCATTACAATTGTCCCAGTTTTTCCTTTTTTGCCATGCACAGCCCAGCCGGACCCCACTTCCGGAGTCAATCTCCACACCACTGCTCTTGTCTATGGGTCCTTCATCTAAGTTCTTTGACCAACCCGTTCACCCTTTTTCAAACAGTCCCTACCTCCCTCCTCCCCTCTTACCACTGTCAGTCTGTTCCATGATTCCGTGCCTTTGGTTCTAGTTTGCTCATTAGTTTATTTTTTTCATTAGACTCCTCTTATAAGTGAGATCAAATGGTATTTGTCTTTCTCTGACTGGTTTATTTCACTTAACATAATACTCTCCAGTTCCATCCATGCTGGCACAAAAGGTAGGAATTCCTTCTTTCGTTCTGCTGGATAGTATTCCAATGTGTAAATGTACCACAGTTTTTTAGTCCACTCATCTACTAGTGGGCACTTAGGCAGTTTTCCAACTCTTCTCTATTGTAAATAGTGCTGCTCTGAACATAGGGATGCATAAGTTCTTTTTCATTGGTGTTATAGGATTCTTACTGTATATTCCCAGCAGTGGAAATGCTGAGTCAAAAGGCAGTTCCATTTTTAATTTTTTTGAGGAAATTCCACATTGTTTTCTCCAGTGGCTATACCAGTCTGCATTCCCACCAACAATGCACTGGGTTTCCTTTTTCTTTACATCCTAGCTGACACTGGTTTGTTGATGTATTGATGATAGCTATTTAACAGGTGTGAGGTGATATCTCAGTGTGGTTTTAATTTGCATCTCTTTCATGGCTAGTGATGCTCAGCATCCTTTCACATATCTATGGGCCATCTGTATGTCCTCCTTGGAGAATTGTCTGTTCAGGTCCTTTGCCTATTTTTTAATTGGATTGTTTGTCTTCATGGTGCTGAGTCATATGAATTCTTTATATATTTTGGAGATTAAACCCTTAGCCAGCCCTGGCTGGTGTAGCTCAGTGGATTGAACATGGGCTGGGAACCAGAGGGTCCCGGTTTGATTCCCAGTCGGGGCATATGCCTGGGTTGCGGGCCAGGTCCCCAGTGAGGACCATGTGAGAGGCAACCATACATTGCTGTTTCTCTCCCTCTCTGTCTCCCTCCCTTCCCCTCTTTCTAAGATAAATAAATAAAATCTTAAAAAAAAAAAAAAAAAAAAACACCTTAGCTGATGTTTCATTGGCAAATGTGTTCTCCCATACAGTCTGTACTCTTTTCATTTTGATGATGGCTTCTTTTGCTGTAAAGAAGCTTTTTATTTGATGAAGTCTCATTCATTTACTTTTTCTTTATTTCCCTTGCCCTAGGAGATATGTTGACAAAAATATTGCTTTGTGAAATATCTGAAATTTTACTACCTATGCTGTCCACTAGGATTTTTATGGCATGATGACTTATATTTAAGTTTTTTTATTCATTTTGAGTTTATCCTGGTGTGTGGTGTAAGTGTGTGGCCTAGTTTCATTTTTTCACATTTACCAGTCCAATTCTTCAAACTCCATTTATTGGAGAGACTATCTTTACTTCATTGTATGCTCACGTCCCTTTTGTCAAATGTTAATTAACCATAGAAATATGGATTTATTTCTGGAATCTCTGTTCCCTTCCATTGATCTATGTGTCAGTTCTTGTACTGTGTACTTGGATTGGAAGAATTAACATCATTAAAATGTCCATACTACCAAAAGCAATCTATAGATTCAATGCAATTCCTATTAAAATACCAATGCATATTTCTCAGATCTAGAACAAACATTCCAAACATTTATAAGGAAACAAAAAGACCCTGAATAGCTTCAGCGACCTTGAGAATGAAGAACAAAGTAGGGGGGATCACAATACCTGATATCAAAGTATATACTACAAGGCCACTGCAATCAAAACAGTCAGAAAGCACTGGTTTAAACACATTCTTCCAGAAGCCTGGGGTTGGCATTAGGTCTCTGGTATGACATTAAAAGAACCAAAGTCCTTTGCAGTCCATTATAGGTCATTACATTCCCAAGAGACATGGCCTTGGCCCTCCTCTTCTTCACAACCACACTATGAAACAGAGACAATGGGTCATGTGAACAGTTTTACTTTAAACTTAGAATATATTTATTTGACTTTTAACCCATAATTGTGTGTGTGTATGAATGTAAATCTACACACATCCTTAGATGTATTAGTTTCTAAGCAGATTATAAATTCAGTCATGATTTTTTCTTATGCTTTTGTTAGCTGGGATAATTACTCAGATTTTTCTGAAATCATAAAACTTACATAACCTTGCCATCTCTCAGTAAATCGTATCCACTCAGCTCCTTCAACATTTTAAAACAGAAATAAGGCAACTTGTCACCTTAATAATTGTGACAATGAGAAGAATCAAAATTTCAAGTTAAAAAGATAAATGTTTGTCTTATCTCTGCTTCTATAACTTGTACCTTTTTTAGTAAATCAAGTCTGCTTTTTGGGTCTCAGCATCCTCATGTGTGAAATGAGGAAGCTGGATGAAACCTCTAAGGTCCTTTTTAGTACAAATTCTATAAATCTGGTAATTACTTCCATTTTATGGTGGTTTGTGAAGTGCCTTGTTTTGTGCACAATTCAGGCTTCTAGCCTTCTGACCCATTTTTTAGTAGCCTTGGAGCGCCCAAGGCAGGGGAAACAATAACAAATGGACAGATAATATGCTCCTGATAATACATTATCTTTTGAAAAATGTCAAATGCTCTCACAATATGCTTTAATAGCCAGCTTCCATTTTAACTAATTGCTTTACATTGACACATTCATCATTTTTTTATCCTTTAGTTCAATTATTCCTGGATGATAAAATCTATATATTGTCATTGTGAGTAAGAGCTTACAAAACACACACTGAAAAGCATAAAAAAAAGAAAAAGCTAATAAAGGTATTACCTTTAATCTCACTATCCCAGAAACCCATTATTACTCTGGGCTCATTTGTGTGTAAATGTGTGTGTGAGTGTATGTGCAATATAATTTTGCAGTATCACAGTAATTGTGTTTGCGGTGCTGTTTGTGGCCTCCCTTTACCACACATAAATATTATAAGCAGATTTCCATGCTAATGAAGATAGAGGCTATGTCATTATTTTAATTGCTGCAAGCTTGTCCAATGTTTGAATGTGCCATAATTTCTTTAACCAAGCGATATATTGTTGGGTATTTTAATTGTTTCTAATGTTTGCTATTTTAAGAAATGTTTAAATGAACATTTAAAAATACTTGTAAATAATTTCCTTGCATTCTGAAAAATTAAGTTTTGTGCACTTCATCATTGTCTTGGAGACTATATTTGCAAAAGTATTTTTATCTGTATCTGGCCCTATGTAAATACCTGTGTGACCCTGTGACTCAGCTCCTGACTCCCACTTCCTGAGTCAGCGTTCCTTACATCTCCAGCCTCCGCCGCCCACGGCACCCACGCTCCTGCTGTCCGACTCAGTCTCTTATTCTCTCTCTTTCCTTTTTATTTTCTCACTGCATGCTAGCAAAATCATCTTTCCCTGTGGCTATATATTTTCTTTTCTTAGCCCCAATAAAATATTTAGAACAAAGCTTACGTATCATATGAGTTATACAGTTTTTTCTTTGTTCAATCCTCTTGAGCATCAAATAGATTTGGTTATAGCATTAATACTTGAATGGTATATATTTTATTTATGGGTTTATATTGTATTTATATATAAAACCCTTATGGGGCATCCTTTAATCCTTTGATATCATACTTAGTTTATACATAATTTAAGGACTAATTTATTTCAGCAACATGAATAAAATTAAGGGCATTCTTTCACATTCTATTAGATTTGGGCAAAGAGGCACAGACTTTTGTAATTTTGGGGATGTCTAAGGAAGGGGAATATAAATAGACAATTGTACTGCTCAATGGATTCTATAGTCTCTCAAGTGTATTTTAACTTTATTTACTTTTTGATCTATTCTATATAAAAATAATCTTTACCCTTCCTGCCAATAGCGATGCACTCTAATGTTCAAAGCAGCACAATTCACAATAGCCAAGTGCTGGAAACAACCTAAGTGCCCATCTACAAATGAATGGATCAAGAAACTATGGTACATTTACACAATGGAATTCTATGCAGCAGAAAGGAAGAAGGAGCTTATACCCTTTGCAACAGCATGGATGGAACTGGAGAGCATTATGCTAAGTGAAGTAAGCCAGGCAGTGAGGGAC